>JAECWN010000197.1:2500-5000 GCA_018150725.1 Drosophila quadrilineata | reverse complement strand
ATTTGTTGTGCGTTTTGTATATTTAAAAAAAACATTTGCAGCTAAAATGACAACAATTATTATCAAAAGATTGTTTCTATATCCTTAATCAACACTGCTTGATTCTTGATTAATTTTTGTTATGGAATCCACTGAATTTGTATCCCATTTTACAATTTTCTAATCCATTCGGGCAATCGCTGTATTTTGATATACGATTAGTAATGTAACCTACTATGTTGACAGGTTTCCCTACCTATTTTGTCAGTATAGCTTTACCGACACACTTCTTCCCGGTCGACTCAATTGTCGTCGGGCAGTACACCTTCGCACCTTCGAGTGCTGCCGGCATCTGTGTTTCTTTGTAGCGCTGCCGGCCCTCAGTGGTTAACTTGACTTGTTAACTGTGCCGGCAACTTGAGTATTTGTTTGTGTTGTTTGTATTTGTTAGTGGTGGTGGTGGCCTTGCTTTGTATGTCCCTGCCAATGTGGGCAGTATAGTCGTCCCTCGCAGTCAGGAGGGCATTTCCTTTCTGGCCTTGCTAATTTTTTTTGGTGAAGGACGATGATTTTTAGTTATGGGTTTTTGTAGAGATTGAGTCACATGGTTTGGGTCTCCATGGAGGAGGATTTTCTGCTTTGTATAGAATCTTATCTAAATGAGCGATTCGTTTTTTATTTCGTTCATTCACTCCACTGCGACGATTGTTACACATCATCCTTGCCCAAAGCAGCACGCAGTGGGCAGGTGTGGCTGATGCATATTTAGGCAAGAGCGCCGGTGCTGGAGTAATCAGGTGCAGCTGGTGACCAAAAGATGAGTCCAATCCAAGTCAAGTGCAGGTCCAGGTCAGCATTTAGTTCCTTATTTCGGCTAAAGTCACGTTTGCGATGTGATATCGAAAGGCCATGCGTTTGTAATTGTTGACGAGCGAAGGTCCGCTCAAATCAAGGTTTAAATATTTAATATTTTTACAAAGTATTTCTTATGACTACGTCAACTATTTGAGACGCTGCTACATACATATTTTTCAAAACATGTTATAAGCATTGCATACCGATTTAAGGTATGATCAAAGCCGTATCCAGAAATACAAAAATATGGAAAATCGGATGAATTATGAAAAAGTTATGTTAGTTTCTCAAATATGAGGAAATTTTTGCTCAACAAGATGTTTGTGAGCATTTTTCAATAAAAGTGGCCAGATTTTCAAAAAAATATGGATCCAAATCAAGTGCGGTAATGTTTTATATATTCATTTTAATGCAAGAAATTGATTGGGCACAAAAATTGACAGAGGTATCTATTCAAAAATGCCCAAATTTGGGTCAAAATTGAAAACTGACAATATGGAAAATTTTTTGACGTAAATTAAAACTATGAGATTGACAAAAATGCAAAAATTTTAAAAATCTGTTAATTTTTAACTATGTTATAGCTTCCCAAAGTTGCAAAAGTGTCAATTTTTTATATCAAAAAAAAGGATTATGTTAATTATTCAGTTTCCTTGCATATTTTTCAAAACATGTAATTAACATTTAATACCGATTTTATGTATGATCCAACCGCATCCAGAAATGCAAAAATATGGAAAATCGAATGAGGTGTGAAAAAGTGGATTCTCAAAGATGAGGAAGATTTTATTTTTTCACAAAAGCTGTTTCCAGACCATTTTTTAGTAAAATATAGGTCCAAATCAAAAGAGTTAAAAGTTTTATACTCATTTTGATGCCAGAAATCGATTGAGCACAAAAATTTTCGATTTATAAGTTTTCACTTTTATGACATTATTGCAAGAAGTTAGTATGCAAAAATGGGTGAATATATGAAAACTGACAGTATGAAAAAATTTTTGACTTAGATTTAAAATATGCTCAAAAATATGCTCATTGACAGAAATGGAAAAAATTTTTAAATTCGGTCGGTTTTTATCTAAGTTATGGGTTTCGCAAGGTTGCAAATGTCTCAATTTTATAATCCGAAAATCAGTTTTATTTAAAATTTTCACATTCTTGCCATATTTTCCAAAACATGTAATAAACATTTGTTACTGTTGAAGTGGCGGCGAAGAAACCTTAGGGTGTCTGCTGCTGATGTCGGGTGTGCACTTCTAGTATGTACGTAAGTACATACGTTGGTGGTCCTTGGTGAGGGGGAGGTGTTGGAGTATATATAAACAAAAAAACGCGGATATGCGCTTGCTTTTTATATAGCGTCACTTTATTTAGCCACTTGTTTTTGGGGCACACGAGTATGTGCAGGTTTTGCTTACAGTGAAGTGAAAAGAAAATAGCTAGTCGGGGGTGACTTGCGAGATTTAAAATTGCAATGTAAGAAAAATTTGAGGTAAGCCAATCTCACGATAGCCGATCGTGGATATCGATACAAAAACATTGATGCCGCTTAATTGTTGGACAACGCCCATCCCAGATCGCTGCCTCGGCAAACCGCCTCCCGGGAATGCCTCGAGGTCCTGTGGAGCAGGGTGTGGTGGTCGCCTTCCCACTTTGGGCACCCATG
>JAECWN010000196.1:0-62250 GCA_018150725.1 Drosophila quadrilineata | reverse complement strand
CCTTTGTTGAAAGAGTTATGGGTTATTAAAGTTTCCAAAGAACTTTGCTTTTTAAAAATGCCAATTTATTTAATTTTTTCACCTTTTTAGGCCATATTTTCTAAAAATATTGATTCAAATCGACTTCGGTAAAGTGATTTATATATATTCAGATGCTAGAATGTACTTTTTATAAATAAAGTTGCAATTGAACCTTTTGAAAGAGTTATGGGTTATTAAAGTTTCCAAAGAATTTTGCTTTTTTAAAATGCCAATATTTTTAATTTTTTCACATTTTTACCATATTTTCTAATATATTGATTCAAATTGACTTCGGTAAAGTGATTTATATATATTCAGATGCCAGAAATGTACTTTTACAAATAAAGTTGCAATGAACCTATTTTGAAAGAGTTATGGTTTATTAAAGTTTCAAAGAACTTTGCTTTTAAAAATGCCAATTTTATAATTTTTTCACCTCTTAGGCCATATTTTCTAAAATATTGATTCAAATCGACTACGGTAAAGTGATTTATATATATTTAGATGCCAGTTATGTAATTTTATAAATAAAATTGCAAATGAACCTTTTTTGAAAGAGTTATGGGTTATTAAAATCTCCAAAGAATTTAGCTTTTTAAAATGCCAATATTTTTAATTTTTTCACATTTTTGGCCATATTTTCTTATATATATGACTCAAATCGACTTCGGTAAAGTGATTTATATATATTCAGATGCCAGAAATGTACTTTACAAATAAAGTTGCAATTGAACCTTTTTTGAAAGAGTTATGGGTTATTAAAGTTTAAAGAATTTAGCTTTTAAAAATGCCAATTTTTTTAATTTTTTCACATTTTTGGCCATATTTTCTAAAATATTGATTCAAATCGACTTCGGTAGAGTGATTTATATATGCAGATGGCAGAAATGTATTTTTATAAAGTTGCAATTAAACCTATTTTGAAAGAGTTATGGGTTATTAAAGTTTCCAAAGAATTTTCCTTTTTAAAATGCCAATTTTTATAATTTTTTCACCTTTTAGGCCATATTTTCTAAAAATATTGATTCAAATCTACTTCGGTAAAGTGATTTATATATATTGAGATGCCAGAAATTTACTTTACAAAATAAGTTGCAGTTGAACCTTTTTGAAAGAGTTATGGGTTATAAAGTTTCCAAAGAATTTTGCTTTTATCAAAATGCCAATTTTTTATAATTTTTTCACCTTTTAGGCCATATTTTCTAAAATATTCATTCAAATCGACTTCCGGTAGAGTGATTTATATATAATGAGATGCCAGAAATCTATTTTTTAAATAAAATTGCAATTGAACCTATTTTGAAAGAGTTATGGGATATTAAAGTTTCCAAAGAATTTTGCTCTTTTAAAAATGCCAATTTTTATAATTTTTTCACCTTTTAGGCCATATTTTCTAAAATATTGATTCAAATCGACTTCGGTAAAGTGATTTATATATATTGAGATGCCAGTATTTTACTTTCCAAAATAAGTTGCAGTTGAGCCTTTTTTTAAAAGAGTTATGGGTTATTAAAGTTTCCAAAGAATTTTGCGTTTTTAAAATGCCAATTTTTATAATTTTTCACCTTTTAGGCCATATTTTCTAAAATATTGATTCAAATCGACTTCGGTAGAGTGATTTATATATAATGAGATGCCAGAAATTTACTTTCCAAATAAAGTTGCATTTGAACCTTTTTTGAAAGAGTTATGGGTTATTAAAGTTTCCAAAGAATTTTGCTTTTTTAAAATGCCAGTTTTTATAATTTTTTCACCTTTTAGGCCATATTTTCTAATATATTGATTCAAATCGACTTCGGTAAAGTGATTTATATATATTCAGATGCCAGAAATGTACTTTTTACAAATAAAGTTGCAATTGAACCTTTTTTGAAAGAGTTATGGGTTATTAAAGTTTCCAAAGAATTTAGCTTTAAATAAATGCCAATTTTTTTTAATTTTTTTCACATTTTTGGCCATATTTTCTAAAATATTGATTCAAATCGACTTCGAAAGTGATTTATATATATGCAGATGGCAGAAATGTATTTTTATAAATAAAGTTGCAATTAAACCTGTTTTGAAAGAGTTATGGGCATTAAAGTTTCCAAAGAATTTTGCTTTTTAAAAATGCCAATTTTATAATTTTTTCACCTTTTAGGCCATATTTTCTAAAATATTGATTCAAATCGACTTCGGTAAAGTGATTTATATATATTGAGATGCCAGAAATTTACTTTCCAAAAATAAAGTTACAGTTGAACCTTTGTTGAAAGAGTTATGGGTTATTAAAGTCTCCAAAGAATTTAGCTTTTTTAAAAATGCCAATATTTTTTTAATTTTTTCACATTTTTGGCCATATTTTCTAAAAATATTGATTTAAATCGACTTCGGTAAAGTGATTTATATATATTCAGATGCCAGAAATGTACCTTTTACAAATAAAATTGCAATTGAACCTTTTTGAAAGAGTTATGGGTTATTAAAGTTTCCAAAGAATTAAGCTTTTTAAAAATGCCAATATTTTTAATTTTTTCACATTTTTGGCCATATTTTTCTAAAATATTCATTCAAATCGACTTCGGTAAAGTGATTTTATATATTGAGATGCCAGAAAATAACTTTCAAATTAAGTTGCAATTGAACCTTTTTTGAAAGAGTTATGGGTTATTAAAGTTTCCAAAAGAATTTAGCATTTTTACAAAATGCCAATATTTTTAATTTTTTCACATTTTGACCATATTTTCTAAAATATTGATTCAAATCGACTTCGGTAAAGTGATTTATATATATTCAGATGCCAGAAATGTACTTTTACAAATAAAGTTGCAATTGAACCTTTTTTGAAAGAGTTATGGGTTATTAAAGTTTCCAAAGAATTTTGCTTCTTAAAATGCCAATTTTTATAATTTTTAACATTTTTGGCTATATTTTCTAAAATATTGATTCAAATCGACTACGGTAAAGTGATTTATATATATTCAGATGCTAGGTTTGTAATTTTATAAATAAAATTGCAAATGAACCTATTTTGAAAGAGTTATGGGTTATTAAAGTTTCCAAAGAATTTTGCTTTTTTAAAAATGCCAATTTTTATAATTTTTTCACCTTTTAGGCCTTATTTTTTAAAATATTGATTCAAATCGACTTCGGTAGAGTGATTTATATATAATGAGATGCCAGAAATTTACTTTCCAAATAAAGTTACAGTTGAACCTTTGTTGAAAGAGTTATGGGTTATTAAAGTCTCCAAAGAATTTAGCTTTTTTAAAAATGCCAATATTTTTTTAATTTTTTCACATTTTTGGCCATATTTTCTAAAATATTGATTTAAATCGACTTCGGTAAAGTGATTTATATATATTCAGATGCCAGAAATGTACCTTTACAAATAAAATTGCAATTGAACCTTTTTGAAAGAGTTATGGGTTATTAAAGTTTCCAAAGAATTAAGCTTTTTTAAAAATGCCAATATTTTTAATTTTTTCACATTTTTGGCCATATTTTCTAAAATATTCATTCAAATCGACTTCGGTAAAGTGATTTTTATATATTGAGATGCCAGAAAATAACTTTCTAAATTAAGTTGCAATTGAACCTTTTTTGAAAGAGTTATGGGTTATTAAAGTTTCCAAAGAATTTAGCATTTTTACAAAATGCCAATATTTTTAATTTTTTCACATTTTTGACCATATTTTCTAAAATATTGATTCAAATCGACTTCGGTAAAGTGATTTATATATAATGAGATGCCAGAAATGTATTTTTTAAATAAAGTTGCAATTGAACCTATTTTGAAAGAGTTATGGATATTAAAGTTTCCAAAGAATTTTGCTTTTTTTAAAAATGCCAATTTTATAATTTTTTCACCTTTTAGGCCATATTTTCTAAAATATTGATTCAAATCGACTTCGGTAAAGTGATTTATATATATTGAGATGCCAGTATTTTACTTTCCAAAATAAGTTGCAGTTGAGCCTTTTTTTAAAGAGTTATGGGTTATTAAAGTTTCCAAAGAATTTTGCGTTTTTAAAAATGCCAATTTTTATAATTTTTTTCACCTTTTAGGCCATATTTTCTAAAATATTGATTCAAATCGACTTCGGTAGAGTGATTTATATATAATGAGATGCCAGAAATTTACTTTCCAAATAAAGTTGCAGTTGAACCTTTTTGAAAGAGTTATGGGTTATTAAAGTTTCCAAAGAATTTTGCTTTTTAAAAATGCCAGTTTTTATAATTTTTTCACCTTTTAGGCCATATTTTCTAATATATTGATTCAAATCGACTTCGGTAAAGTGATTTATATATATTCAGATGCCAGAAATGTACTTTTACAAATAAAGTTGCAATTGAACCTTTTTTGAAAGAGTTATGGGTTATTAAAGTTTCCAAAGAATTTAGCTTTTTTAAAAATGCCAATTTTTTTAATTTTTTCACATTTTTGGCCATATTTTCTAAAATATTGATTCAAATCGACTTCGGTAAAGTGATTTATATATATGCAGATGGCAGAAATGTATTTTTATAAATAAAGTTGCAATTAAACCTGTTTTGAAAGAGTTATGGGCTATTAAAGTTTCCAAAGAATTTTGCTTTTTTAAAAATGCCAATTTTTATAATTTTTTTCACCTTTTAGGCCATATTTTCTAAAATATTGATTCAAATCGACTTCGGTAAAGTGATTTATATATATTGAGATGCCAGAAATTTACTTTCCAAATAAAGTTACAGTTGAACCTTTGTTGAAAGAGTTATGGGTTATTAAAGTCTCCAAAGAATTTAGCTTTTTTAAAATGCCAATATTTTTTTAATTTTTTCACATTTTTGGCCATATTTTCTAAAATATTGATTTAAATCGACTTCGGTAAAGTGATTTATATATATTCAGATGCCAGAAATGTACCTTTTACAAATAAAATTGCAATTGAACCTTTTTGAAAGAGTTATGGGTTATTAAAGTTTCCAAAGAATTAAGCTTTTTTAAAATGCCAATATTTTTAATTTTTTCACATTTTTGGCCATATTTTCTAAAATATTCATTCAAATCGACTTCGGTAAAGTGATTTTTATATATTGAGATGCCAGAAAATAACTTTCTAAATTAAGTTGCAATTGAACCTTTTTTGAAAGAGTTATGGGTTATTAAAGTTTCCAAGAATTTAGCATTTTTACAAAATGCCAATATTTTTAATTTTTCACATTTTTGACCATATTTTCTAAAATATTGATTCAAATCGACTTCGGTAAAGTGATTTATATATATTCAGATGCCAGAAATGTACTTTTACAAATAAAGTTGCAATTGAACCTTTTTTGAAAGAGTTATGGGTTATTAAAGTTTCCAAAGAATTTTGCTTCTTTAAAAATGCCAATTTTTATAATTTTTTAACATTTTTGGCTATATTTTCTAAAATATTGATTCAAATCGACTACGGTAAAGTGATTTATATATATTCAGATGCTAGTTATGTAATTTTATAAATAAAATTGCAAATGAACCTATTTTGAAAGAGTTATGGGTTATTAAAGTTTCCAAAGAATTTTGCTTTTTTAAAAATGCCAATTTTTATAATTTTTTCACCTTTTAGGCCTTATTTTTTAAAATATTGATTCAAATCGACTTCGGTAGAGTGATTTATATATATGCAGATGGCAGAAATGTATTTTTATAAAGTTGCAATTAAACCTATTTTGAAAGAGTTATGGGTTATTAAAGTTTCCAAAGAATTTTGCTTTTTTAAAAATGCCAATTTTTATAATTTTTTCACCTTTTAGGCCATATTTTCTAAAATATTGATTCAAATCTACTTCGGTAAAGTGATTTATATATATTGAGATGCCAGAAATTTACTTTACAAAATAAGTTGCAGTTGAACCTTTTTTGAAAGAGTTATGGGTTATAAAAGTTTCCAAAGAATTTTGCTTTTATCAAAATGCCAATTTTTATAATTTTTTCACCTTTTAGGCCATATTTTCTAAAATATTCATTCAAATCGACTTCGGTAGAGTGATTTATATATAATGAGATGCCAGAAATCTATTTTTTTAAATAAAATTGCAATTGAACCTATTTTGAAAGAGTTATGGGATATTAAAGTTTCCAAAGAATTTTGCTCTTTTAAAAATGCCAATTTTTATAATTTTTTCACCTTTTAGGCCATATTTTCTAAAATATTGATTCAAATCGACTTCGGTAAAGTGATTTATATATATTGAGATGCCAGTATTTTACTTTCCAAAATAAGTTGCAGTTGAGCCTTTTTTTAAAGAGTTATGGGTTATTAAAGTTTCCAAAGAATTTTGCGTTTTTAAAAATGCCAATTTTTATAATTTTTTTCACCTTTAGGCCATATTTTCTAAAATATTGATTCAAATCGACTTCGGTAGAGTGATTTATATATAATGAGATGCCAGAAATTTACTTTCCAAATAAAGTTGCAGTTGAACCTTTTTTGAAAGAGTTATGGGTTATTAAAGTTTCCAAAGAATTTTGCTTTTTTAAAAATGCCAGTTTTTATAATTTTTTCACCTTTTAGGCCATATTTTCTAATATATTGATTCAAATCGACTTCGGTAAAGTGATTTATATATATTCAGATGCCAGAAATGTACTTTTACAAATAAAGTTGCAATTGAACCTTTTTTGAAAGAGTTATGGGTTATTAAAGTTTCCAAAGAATTTAGCTTTTTTAAAAATGCCAATTTTTTTAATTTTTTTCACATTTTTGGCCATATTTTCTAAAATATTGATTCAAATCGACTTCGGTAAAGTGATTTATATATATGCAGATGGCAGAAATGTATTTTTATAAATAAAGTTGCAATTAAACCTGTTTTGAAAGAGTTATGGGCTATTAAAGTTTCCAAAGAATTTTGCTTTTTTAAAATGCCAATTTTATAATTTTTTCACCTTTTAGGCCATATTTTCTAAAATATTGATTCAAATCGACTTCGGTAAAGTGATTTATATATATTGAGATGCCAGAAATTTACTTTCCAAATAAAGTTACAGTTGAACCTTTGTTGAAAGAGTTATGGGTTATTAAAGTCTCCAAAGAATTTAGCTTTTTAAAAATGCCAATATTTTTTAATTTTTTCACATTTTTGGCCATATTTTCTAAAATATTGATTTAAATCGACTTCGGTAAAGTGATTTATATATATTCAGATGCCAGAAATGTACCTTTACAAATAAAATTGCAATTGAACCTTTTGAAAGAGTTATGGGTTATTAAAGTTTCCAAAGAATTAAGCTTTTTTTAAAAATGCCAATATTTTTAATTTTTCACATTTTTGGCCATATTTTCTAAAATATTCATTCAAATCGACTTCGGTAAAGTGATTTTTATATATTGAGATGCCAGAAAATAACTTTCTAAATTAAGTTGCAATTGAACCTTTTTGAAAGAGTTATGGGTTATTAAAGTTTCCAAAGAATTTAGCATTTTTACAAAATGCCAATATTTTTAATTTTTTCACATTTTTGACCATATTTTCTAAAATATTGATTCAAATCGACTTCGGTAAAGTGATTTATATATATTCAGATGCCAGAAATGTACTTTTACAAATAAAGTTGCAATTGAACCTTTTTTGAAAGAGTTATGGGTTATTAAAGTTTCCAAAGAATTTGCTTCTTTAAAAATGCCAATTTTATAATTTTTTAACATTTTTGGCTATATTTTCTAAAATATTGATTCAAATCGACTACGGTAAAGTGATTTATATATATTCAGATGCTAGGTTTGTAATTTTATAAATAAAATTGCAAATGAACCTATTTTGAAAGAGTTATGGGTTATTAAAGTTTCCAAAGAATTTTGCTTTTTTAAAAATGCCAATTTTTATAATTTTTTCACCTTTAGGCCTTATTTTTTAAAATATTGATTCAAATCGACTTCGGTAGAGTGATTTATATATAATGAGATGCCAGAAATTTACTTTCCAAATAAAGTTACAGTTGAACCTTTGTTGAAAGAGTTATGGGTTATTAAAGTCTCCAAAGAATTTAGCTTTTTTAAAAATGCCAATATTTTTTAATTTTTTCACATTTTTGGCCATATTTTCTAAAATATTGATTTAAATCGACTTCGGTAAAGTGATTTATATATATTCAGATGCCAGAAATGTACCTTTACAAATAAAATTGCAATTGAACCTTTTTGAAAGAGTTATGGGTTATTAAAGTTTCCAAAGAATTAAGCTTTTTTAAAAATGCCAATATTTTTAATTTTTTCACATTTTTGGCCATATTTTCTAAAATATTCATTCAAATCGACTTCGGTAAAGTGATTTTTATATATTGAGATGCCAGAAAATAACTTTCTAAATTAAGTTGCAATTGAACCTTTTTTGAAAGAGTTATGGGTTATTAAAGTTTCCAAAGAATTTAGCATTTTTACAAAATGCCAATATTTTTAATTTTTTCACATTTTTGACCATATTTTCTAAAATATTGATTCAAATCGACTTCGGTAAAGTGATTTATATATAATGAGATGCCAGAAATGTATTTTTTTAAATAAAGTTGCAATTGAACCTATTTTGAAAGAGTTATGGGATATTAAAGTTTCCAAAGAATTTTGCTTTTTTAAAAATGCCAATTTTTATAATTTTTTCACCTTTTAGGCCATATTTTCTAAAATATTGATTCAAATCGACTTCGGTAAAGTGATTTATATATATTGAGATGCCAGTATTTTACTTTCCAAAATAAGTTGCAGTTGAGCCTTTTTTTAAAGAGTTATGGGTTATTAAAGTTTCCAAAGAATTTTGCGTTTTTAAAAATGCCAATTTTTATAATTTTTTCACCTTTTAGGCCATATTTTCTAAAATATTGATTCAAATCGACTTCGGTAGAGTGATTTATATATAATGAGATGCCAGAAATTTACTTTCCAAATAAAGTTGCAGTTGAACCTTTTTTGAAAGAGTTATGGGTTATTAAAGTTTCCAAAGAATTTTGCTTTTTTAAAAATGCCAGTTTTTATAATTTTTTCACCTTTTAGGCCATATTTTCTAATATATTGATTCAAATCGACTTCGGTAAAGTGATTTATATATATTCAGATGCCAGAAATGTACTTTTACAAATAAAGTTGCAATTGAACCTTTTTGAAAGAGTTATGGGTTATTAAAGTTTCCAAAGAATTTAGCTTTTTAAAAATGCCAATTTTTTTAATTTTTTTCACATTTTTGGCCATATTTTCTAAAATATTGATTCAAATCGACTTCGGTAAAGTGATTTATATATATGCAGATGGCAGAAATGTATTTTTATAAATAAAGTTGCAATTAAACCTGTTTTGAAAGAGTTATGGGCTATTAAAGTTTCCAAAGAATTTTGCTTTTTTAAAAATGCCAATTTTTATAATTTTTTCACCTTTTAGGCCATATTTTCTAAAATATTGATTCAAATCGACTTCGGTAAAGTGATTTATATATATTGAGATGCCAGAAATTTACTTTCCAAATAAAGTTACAGTTGAACCTTTGTTGAAAGAGTTATGGGTTATTAAAGTTTCCAAAGAATTTAGCTTTTTAAAAATGCCAATATTTTTTTAATTTTTTCACATTTTTGGCCATATTTTCTAAAATATTGATTTAAATCGACTTCGGTAAAGTGATTTATATATATTCAGATGCCAGAAATGTACCTTTACAAATAAAATTGCAATTGAACCTTTTGAAAGAGTTATGGGTTATTAAAGTTTCCAAAGAATTAAGCTTTTTTAAAAATGCCAATATTTTTAATTTTTTCACATTTTTGGCCATATTTTCTAAAATATTCATTCAAATCGACTTCGGTAAAGTGATTTTTATATATTGAGATGCCAGAAAATAACTTTCTAAATTAAGTTGCAATTGAACCTTTTTTGAAAGAGTTATGGGTTATTAAAGTTTCCAAAGAATTTAGCATTTTTACAAAATGCCAATATTTTTAATTTTTTCACATTTTTGACCATATTTTCTAAAATATTGATTCAAATCGACTTCGGTAAAGTGATTTATATATATTCAGATGCCAGAAATGTACTTTTACAAATAAAGTTGCAATTGAACCTTTTTTGAAAGAGTTATGGGTTATTAAAGTTTCCAAAGAATTTTGCTTCTTTAAAAATGCCAATTTTTATAATTTTTTAACATTTTTGGCTATATTTTCTAAAATATTGATTCAAATCGACTACGGTAAAGTGATTTATATATATTCAGATGCTAGTTATGTAATTTTATAAATAAAATTGCAAATGAACCTATTTTGAAAGAGTTATGGGTTATTAAAGTTTCCAAAGAATTTTGCTTTTTTAAAAATGCCAATTTTTATAATTTTTTCACCTTTTAGGCCTTATTTTTTAAAATATTGATTCAAATCGACTTCGGTAGAGTGATTTATATATAATGAGATGCCAGAAATTTACTTTCCAAATAAAGTTACAGTTGAACCTTTGTTGAAAGAGTTATGGGTTATTAAAGTCTCCAAAGAATTTGGCTTTTTTAAAATGCCAATATTTTTTAATTTTTTCACATTTTTGGCCATATTTTCTAAAATATTGATTTAAATCGACTTCGGTAAAGTGATTTATATATATTCAGATGCCAGAAATGTACCTTTACAAATAAAATTGCAATTGAACCTTTTTGAAAGAGTTATGGGTTATTAAAGTTTCCAAAGAATTAAGCTTTTTTAAAAATGCCAATATTTTTAATTTTTTCACATTTTTGGCCATATTTTCTAAAATATTCATTCAAATCGACTTCGGTAAAGTGATTTTTATATATTGAGATGCCAGAAAATAACTTTCTAAATTAAGTTGCAATTGAACCTTTTTTGAAAGAGTTATGGGTTATTAAAGTTTCAAAAGAATTTAGCATTTTTACAAAATGCCAATATTTTTAATTTTTTCACATTTTTGACCATATTTTCTAAAATATTGATTCAAATCGACTTCGGTAAAGTGATTTATATATATTCAGATGCCAGAAATGTACTTTTACAAATAAAGTTGCAATTGAACCTTTTTGAAAGAGTTATGGGTTATTAAAGTTTCCAAAGAATTTTGCTTCTTTAAAAATGCCAATTTTTATAATTTTTTAACATTTTTGGCTATATTTTCTAAAATATTGATTCAAATCGACTACGGTAAAGTGATTTATATATATTCAGATGCTAGTTATGTAATTTTATAAATAAAATTGCAAATGAACCTATTTTGAAAGAGTTATGGGTTATTAAAGTTTCCAAAGAATTTTGCTTTTTTAAAAATGCCAATTTTATAATTTTTTCACCTTTTAGCCCATATTTCTAAAATTGATTCAAATCGACTTCGGTAAAGTGATTTATATATATTCAGATACCAGTTATGTAATTTTATAAATAAAATTGCAATTGAACCTATTTTGAAAGAGTTATGGGTTATTAAAGTTTCCAAAGAATTTTGCTTTTTTAAAAATGCCAATTTTTATAATTTTTTCACCTTTTGGGCCATATTTTCTAAAATATTGATTCAAATCGACTTCGGTAGAGTGATTTATATATATGCAGATGGCAGAAATGTATTTTTATAAAGTTGCAATTAAACCTATTTTGAAAGAGTTATGGGTTATTAAATTTTCCAAAGAATTTTGCTTTTTTAAAAATGCCAATTTTTATAATTTTTTCACCTTTTAGGCCATATTTTCTAAAATATTGATTCAAATCTACTTCGGTAAAGTGATTTATATATATTGAGATGCCAGAAATTTACTTTACAAAATAAGTTGCAGTTGAACCTTTTTTGAAAGAGTTATGGGTTATAAAAGTTTCCAAAGAATTTTGCTTTTATCAAAATGCCAATTTTTATAATTTTTTCACCTTTTAGGCCATATTTTCTAAAATATTCATTCAAATCGACTTCGGTAGAGTGATTTATATATAATGAGATGCCAGAAATCTATTTTTTTAAATAAAGTTGCAATTGAACCTATTTTGAAAGAGTTATGGGATATTAAAGTTTCCAAAGAATTTTGCTTTTTTAAAAATGCCAATTTTTATAATTTTTTCACCTTTTAGGCCATATTTTCTAAAATATTGATTCAAATCGACTTCGGTAAAGTGATTTATATATATTGAGATGCCAGTATTTTACTTTCCAAAATAAGTTGCAGTTGAGCATTTTTTTAAAGAGTTATGGGTTATTAAAGTTTCCAAAGAATTTTGCGTTTTTAAAAATGCCAATTTTTATAATTTTTTCACCTTTTAGGCCATATTTTCTAAAATATTGATTCAAATCGACTTCGGTAGAGTGATTTATATATAATGAGATGCCAGAAATTTACTTTCCAAATAAAGTTGCAGTTGAACCTTTTTTGAAAGAGTTATGGGTTATTAAAGTTTCCAAAGAATTTTGCTTTTTTAAAAATGCCAGTTTTTATAATTTTTTCACCTTTTAGGCCATATTTTCTAATATATTGATTCAAATCGACTTCGGTAAAGTGATTTATATATATTCAGATGCCAGAAATGTACTTTTACAAATAAAGTTGCAATTGAACCTTTTTTGAAAGAGTTATGGGTTATTAAAGTTTCCAAAGAATTTAGCTTTTTTAAAAATGCCAATTTTTTTTAATTTTTTTCACATTTTTGGCCATATTTTCTAAAATATTGATTCAAATCGACTTCGGTAAAGTGATTTATATATATGCAGATGGCAGAAATGTATTTTTATAAATAAAGTTGCAATTAAACCTGTTTTGAAAGAGTTATGGGCTATTAAAGTTTCCAAAGAATTTTGCTTTTTTAAAAATGCCAATTTTTATAATTTTTTCACCTTTTAGGCCATATTTTCTAAAATATTGATTCAAATCGACTTCGGTAAAGTGATTTATATATATTGAGATGCCAGAAATTTACTTTCCAAATAAAGTTACAGTTGAACCTTTGTTGAAAGAGTTATGGGTTATTAAAGTCTCCAAAGAATTTAGCTTTTTTAAAAATGCCAATATTTTTTTAATTTTTTCACATTTTTGGCCATATTTTCTAAAATATTGATTTAAATCGACTTCGGTAAAGTGATTTATATATATTCAGATGCCAGAAATGTACCTTTACAAATAAAATTGCAATTGAACCTTTTTGAAAGAGTTATGGGTTATTAAAGTTTCCAAAGAATTAAGCTTTTTTAAAAATGCCAATATTTTTAATTTTTTTCACATTTTTGGCCATATTTTCTAAAATATTCATTCAAATCGACTTCGGTAAAGTGATTTTTATATATTGAGATGCCAGAAAATAACTTTCTAAATTAAGTTGCAATTGAACCTTTTTTGAAAGAGTTATGGGTTATTAAAGTTTCCAAAGAATTTAGCATTTTTACAAAATGCCAATATTTTTAATTTTTTCACATTTTTGACCATATTTTCTAAAATATTGATTCAAATCGACTTCGGTAAAGTGATTTATATATATTCAGATGCCAGAAATGTACTTTTACAAATAAAGTTGCAATTGAACCTTTTTTGAAAGAGTTATGGGTTATTAAAGTTTCCAAAGAATTTTGCTTCTTTAAAAATGCCAATTTTTATAATTTTTTAACATTTTTGGCTATATTTTCTAAAATATTGATTCAAATCGACTACGGTAAAGTGATTTATATATATTCAGATGCTAGTTATGTAATTTTATAAATAAAATTGCAAATGAACCTATTTTGAAAGAGTTATGGGTTATTAAAGTTTCCAAAGAATTTTGCTTTTTTAAAAATGCCAATTTTTATAATTTTTTTCACCTTTTAGGCCTTATTTTTTAAAATATTGATTCAAATCGACTTCGGTAGAGTGATTTATATATAATGAGATGCCAGAAATTTACTTTCCAAATAAAGTTACAGTTGAACCTTTGTTGAAAGAGTTATGGGTTATTAAAGTCTCCAAAGAATTTAGCTTTTTTAAAAATGCCAATATTTTTTTAATTTTTTCACATTTTTGGCCATATTTTCTAAAATATTGATTTAAATCGACTTCGGTAAAGTGATTTATATATATTCAGATGCCAGAAATGTACCTTTACAAATAAAATTGCAATTGAACCTTTTTGAAAGAGTTATGGGTTATTAAAGTTTCCAAAGAATTAAGCTTTTTTAAAAATGCCAATATTTTTAATTTTTTCACATTTTTGGCCATATTTTCTAAAATATTCATTCAAATCGACTTCGGTAAAGTGATTTTTATATATTGAGATGCCAGAAAATAACTTTCTAAATTAAGTTGCAATTGAACCTTTTTGAAAGAGTTATGGGTTATTAAAGTTTCCAAAGAATTTAGCATTTTTACAAAATGCCAATATTTTTAATTTTTTCACATTTTTGACCATATTTTCTAAAATATTGATTCAAATCGACTTCGGTAAAGTGATTTATATATATTCAGATGCCAGAAATGTACTTTTACAAATAAAGTTGCAATTGAACCTTTTTTGAAAGAGTTATGGGTTATTAAAGTTTCCAAAGAATTTTGCTTCTTTAAAAATGCCAATTTTTATAATTTTTTAACATTTTTGGCTATATTTTCTAAAATATTGATTCAAATCGACTACGGTAAAGTGATTTATATATATTCAGATGCTAGTTATGTAATTTTATAAATAAAATTGCAAATGAACCTATTTTGAAAGAGTTATGGGTTATTAAAGTTTCCAAAGAATTTTGCTTTTTTAAAATGCCAATTTTTATAATTTTTTCACCTTTTAGCCCATATTTCTAAAAAATTGATTCAAATCGACTTCGGTAAAGTGATTTATATATATTCAGATACCAGTTATGTAATTTTATAAATAAAATTGCAATTGAACCTATTTTGAAAGAGTTATGGGTTATTAAAGTTTCCAAAGAATTTTGCTTTTTTAAAAATGCCAATTTTTATAATTTTTTCACCTTTTGGGCCATATTTTCTAAAATATTGATTCAAATCGACTTCGGTAAAGTGATTTATATATATTGAGATGCCAGAAATTTACTTTACAAAATAAGTTGCAGTTGAACCTTTTTTGAAAGAGTTATGGGTTATAAAAGTTTCCAAAGAATTTTGCTTTTATAAAAATGCCAATTTTTATAATTTTTTCACCTTTTAGGCCATATTTTCTAAAATATTGATTCAAATCGACTTCGGTAGAGTGATTTATATATAATGAGATGCCAGAAATCTATTTTTTTAAATAAAGTTGCAATTGTACCTATTTTGAAAGAGTTATGGGATATTAAAGTTTCCAAAGAATTTTGCTTTTTTAAAAATGCCAATTTTTATAATTTTTTCACCTTTTAGGCCATATTTTCTAAAATATTGATTCAAATCGACTTCGGTAGAGTGATTTATATATAATGAGATGCCAGAAATTTACTTTCCAAATAAAGTTGCAGTTGAACCTTTTTTGAAAGAGTTATGGGTTATTAAAGTTTCCAAAGAATTTTGCTTTTTTGAAAATGCCAGTTTTTATAATTTTTTCACCTTTTAGGCCATATTTTCTAAAATATTGATTCAAATCGACTTCGGTAAAGTGATTTATATATATTCAGATGCCAGAAATGTACTTTTATAAATAAAGTTGCAATTGAACCTTTTTTGAAAGAGTTATGGGTTATTAAAGTTTCCAAAGAATTTAGCTTTTTTAAAAATGCCAATATTTTTAATTTTTTCACATTTTTGGCCATATTTTCTAATATATTGATTCAAATCGACTTCGGTAAAGTGATTTATATATATTCAGATGCCAGAAATGTACTTTTACAAATAAAGTTGCAATTGAACCTTTTTTGAAAGAGTTATGGGTTATTAAAGTTTCCAAAGAATTTAGCTTTTTTAAAAATGCCAATTTTTTTAATTTTTTTCACATTTTTGGCCATATTTTCTAAAATATTGATTCAAATCGACTTCGGTAATGTGATTTATATATATGCAGATGGCAGAAATGTATTTTTATAAATAAAGTTGCAATTAAACCTATTTTGAAAGAGTTATGGGCTATTAAAGTTTCCAAAGAATTTTGCTTTTTTAAAAATGCCAATTTTTATAATTTTTTCACATTTTTGGCCATATTTTCTAAAATATTGATTCAAATCGACTACGGTAAAGTGATTTATATATATTCAGATGCTAGTTATGTAATTTTATAAATAAAATTGCAAATGAACCTATTTTGAAAGAGTTATGGGTTATTAAAGTTTCCAAAGAATTTTGCTTTTTTAAAAATGCCAATTTTTATAATTTTTTCACCTTTTAGCCCATATTTCTAAAAAATTGATTCAAATCGACTACGGTAAAGTGATTTATATATATTCAGATACCAGTTATGTAATTTTATAAATAAAGTTGCAATTGTACCTATTTTGAAAGAGTTATGGGATATTAAAGTTTCCAAAGAATTTTGCTTTTTTAAAAATGCCAATTTTTATAATTTTTTCACCTTTTAGGCCATATTTTCTAAAATATTGATTCAAATCGACTTCGGTAAAGTGATTTATATATATTGAGATGCCAGAAATTTACTTTCCAAAATAAGTTGCAGTTGAACCTTTTTTGAAAGAGTTATGGGTTATTAAAGTTTCCAAAGAATTTTGCTTTTTTAAAAATGCCAATTTTTATAATTTTTTCACCTTTTAGGCCATATTTTCTAAAATATTGATTCAAATCGACTTCGGTAGAGTGATTTATATATAATGAGATGCCAGAAATTTACTTTCCAAATAAAGTTGCAGTTGAACCTTTTTGAAAGAGTTATGGGTTATTAAAGTTTCCAAAGAATTTAGCTTTTTAAAAATGCCAATATTTTTAATTTTTTCACATTTTTGGCCATATTTTCTAATATATTGATTCAAATCGACTTCGGTAAAGTGATTTATATATATTCAGATGCCAGAAATGTACTTTTTACAAATAAAGTTGCAATTGAACCTTTTTGAAAGAGTTATGGGTTATTAAAGTTTCCAAAGAATTTAGCTTTTTAAAAATGCCAATTTTTTTAATTTTTTTCACATTTTTGGCCATATTTTCTAAAATATTGATTCAAATCGACTTCGGTAAAGTGATTTATATATATGCAGATGGCAGAAATGTATTTTTATAAATAAAGTTGCAATTAAACCTATTTTGAAAGAGTTATGGGCTATTAAAGTTTCCAAAGAATTTTGCTTTTTTAAAAATGCCAATTTTTATAATTTTTTCACCTTTTAGGCCATATTTTCTAAAATATTGATTCAAATCGACTTCGGTAAAGTGATTTATATATATTGAGATGCCAAAAATTTACTTTCCAAAATAAGTTGGAGTTGAACCTTTTTGAAAGAGTTATGGGTTATAAAAGTTTCCAAAGAATCTTGCTTTTTTAAAATGCCAATTTTTATAATTTTTTTCACCTTTTAGGCCATATTTTCTAAAATATTGATTCAAAACGACTTCGGTAGAGTGATTTACATATAATGAGATGCCAAAAATTTACTTTCCAAATAAAGTTGCAGTTGAACCTTTGTTGAAAGAGTTATGGGTTATTAAAGTTTCCAAAGAATTTAGCTTTTTTAAAAATGCCAATATTTTTTTAATTTTTTCACATTTTTGGCCATATTTTCTAAAATATTGATTCAAATCGACTTCGGTAAAGTGATTTATATATATTCAGATGCCAGAAATGTACCTTTACAAATAAAATTGCAATTGAACCTTTTTTGAAAGAGTTATGGGTTATTAAAGTTTCCGAAGAATTTAGCTTTTTTAAAAATGCCTATATTTTTAATTTTTTCACATTTTTGGCCATATTTTCTAAAATATTGATTCAAATCGACTTCGGTAAAGTGATTTATATATATTCAGATGCCAGTTATGTATTGTATTATTATATTGATTCAAATCGACTTCGGTAAAGTGATTTATATATGTGCAGATGGCAGAAATGTATTTTTATAAATAAAGTTGCAATTGAGCCTATTTTGAAAGAGTTATGGGTTATTAAAGTTTCCAAAGAATTTTGCTTTTTTAAAAATGCTAATTGTTATAATTTTTCATCTCTTAGGCCATATTTTCTAAAATATTGATTCAAATCGACTTCGGTAAAGTGATTTATATATATTCTGATGCCAGTTATGTAATTTTATAAATAAAATTGCAATTGAACCTATTTTGAAAGAGTTATTAAAGTTTCCAAAGAATTTTGCTTTTTTAAAAATGCCAATTTTTATAATTTTTCCACCTATTAGGCCATATTTTCTAAAATATTGATTCAAATCGACTTCGGTAAAGTGATTTATATATATTGAGATGCCAGAAAATTACTTTCCAAATTAAGTTGCAATTGAACCTATTTTGAAAGAGTTATGGGTTATTAAAGTTTCCAAAGAATTTTGCTTTTAAAAAAATGCTAATTGTTATAATTTTTTCATCTCTTAGGCCATATTTTCTAAAATATTGATTCAAATCGACTTCGGTAAAGTGATTTATATATATTCTGATGCCAGTTATGTAATTTTATAAATAAAATTGCAATTAAACCTATTTTGAAAGAGTTATGGGTTATTAAAGTTTCCAAAGAATTTTGCTTTTTTAAAAATGCCAATTTTTATAATTTTTTCACCTATTAGGCCATATTTTCTAAAATATTGATTCAAATCGACTTCGGTAAAATGATTTATATATATTCAGATGCCAGAAAATTACTTTCCAAATTAAGTTGCAATTGAACCTATTTTGAAAGAGTTATGGGTTATTAAAGTTTCCAAAGAATTTAGCTTTTTTAAAAATGCCAATATTTTTTTAATTTTTTCACATTTTTGGCCATATTTTCTAAAATATTGATTCAAATCGACTTCGGTAAAGTGATTTATATATATTCAGATGCCAGAAATGTACCTTTACAAATAAAATTGCAATTGAACCTTTTTTGAAAGAGTTATGGGTTATTAAAGTTTCCAAAGAATTTAGCATTTTTACAAAATGCCAATATTTTTAATTTTTTCACATTTTTGGCCATATTTTCTAAAATATTGATTCAAATCGACTTCGGTAAAGTGATTTTTATATATTGAGATGCCAGAAAATAACTTTCTAAATTAAGTTGCAATTGAACCTTTTTTGAAAGAGTTATGGGTTATTAAAGTTTCCAAAGAATTTAGCATTTTTACAAAATGCCAATATTTTTAATTTTTTCACATTTTTGGCCATATTTTCTAAAATATTGATTCAAATCGACTTCGGTAAAGTGATTTATATATATTCAGATGCCAGAAATGTACTTTTACAAATAAAGTTGCAATTGAACCTTTTTTGAAAGAGTTATGGGTTATTAAAGTTTCCAAAGAATTTTGCTTTTTAAAAATGCCAATTTTTACAATTTTTTCACATTTTTGGCCATATTTTCTAAAATATTGATTCAAATCGACTACGGTAAAGTGATTTATATATATTCAGATGCTAGTTATGTAATTTTATAAATAAAATTGCAAATGAACCTATTTTAAAAGAGTTATGGGTTATTAAAGTTTCCAAAGATTTTTGCTTTTTTAAAAATGCCAATTTTTATAATTTTTTCACCTTTTAGCCCATATTTCTAAAAAATTGATTCAAATCGACTTCGGTAAAGTGATTTATATATATTCAGATACCAGTTATGTAATTTTATAAATAAAATTGCAATTGAACCTATTTTGAAAGAGTTATGGGTTATTAAAGTTTCCAAAGAATTTTGCTTTTTTAAAAATGCCAATTTTTATAATTTGTTCACCTTTTAGGCCATATTTATTAAGACATTGATTTAAATCGACTTCGGTAAAGTGTTTTATATATATTGAGATGCCAGGAAATTACTTTCCAAATTAAGTTGCAATTGAAGCTATTTTGAAAGAGTTATGGGTTATTAAAGTTTCCAAAGAATTTTGTTTTTAAAATATGCCAATTTTTTTAATTTTTTCACCTATTAGGCCATATTTTCTAAAATATTGATTCAAATCGACTTCGGTAGAGTGATTTATATATATTGAGATGCCAGTTATGTATTGTATTATTATATTGATTCAAATCGACTTCGGTAAAGTGATTTATATATGTGCAGATGGCAAAAATGTATTTTTATAAATAAAGTTGCAATTGAACCTATTTTGAAAGAGTTATGGGTTATTAAAGTTTCTAAAGAATTTTGCTTTTTTAAAAATGCTAATTGTTATAATTTTTTCATCTCTTAGGCCATATTTTCTAAAATATTGATTCAAATCGACTTCGGTAAAGTGATTTATATATATTCTGATGCCAGTTATGTAATTTTATAAATAAAATTGCAATTGAACCTATTTTGAAAGAGTTATGGGTTATTAAAGTTTCCAAAGAATTTTGCTTTTTTAAAATGCCAATTTTTATAATTTTTTCACCTATTAGGCCATATTTTCTAAAATATTGATTCAAATCGACTTCGGTAAAGTGATTTATATATATTGAGATGCCAGAAAATTACTTTCCAAATTAAGTTGCAATTGAACCTATTTTGAAAGAGTTATGGGTTATTAAAGTTTCCAAAGAATTTTGCTTTTAAAAAAATGCTAATTGTTATAATTTTTTCATCTCTTAGGCCATATTTTCTAAAATATTGATTCAAATCGACTTCGGTAAAGTGATTTATATATATTCTGATGCCAGTTATGTAATTTTATAAATAAAATTGCAATTGAACCTATTTTGAAAGAGTTATGGGTTATTAAAGTTTCCAAAGAATTTTGCTTTTTTAAAATGTCAATTTTTATAATTTTTTTCACCTATTAGGCCATATTTTCTAAAATATTGATTCAAATCGACTTCGGTAAAGTGATTTATATATATTGAGATGCCAGAAAATTACTTTCCAAATTAAGTTGCAATTGAACCTATTTTGAAAGAGTTATGGGTTATTAAAGTTTCCAAAGAATTTTGCTTTTTTAAAAATGTCAATTTTTATAATTTGTTCACCTTTTAGGCCATATTTATTAAGACATTGATTCAAATCGACTTCAGTAAAGTGATTTATATATATTGAGATGCCAGAAATTTACTTTCCAAAATAAGTTGCAGTTGAACCTTTTTTGAAAGAGTTATGGGTTATTAAAGTATCCAAAGAATTTTGCTTTTTTAAAAATGCCAATTTTTATATATTTTTCACCTATTAGGCCATATTTTCTAAAATATTGATTCAAATCGACTTCGGTAAAGTGATTTATATATATTGAGATGCCAGAAAATTACTTTTCAAATTAAATTGCAATTGAACCTATTTTGAAAGAGTTATGTGTTATTAAAGTTTCCAAAGAATTTTGCTTTTAAAAAAATGCCAATTTTTATAATTTTTTCACCTCTTAGGCCATATTTTCTAAAATATTGATTCAAATCGACTTCGGTAAAGTGATTTATATATATTCAGATGCCAGTTATGTAATTTTATAAATAAAATTGCAATTGAACCTACTTTTAAAAGAGTTATGGGTTATTAAAGTTTCCAAAGAATTTTGCTTTTTTAAAAATGCCAATTTTTATAATTTTTTCACATTTTTGGACATATTTTCTAAAATATTGATTCAAATCGACTTCGGTAAAGTGATTTATATATATTCAGATGCCAGAAATGTACTTTTACAAATAAAGTTGCAATTGAACCTTTTTTGAAAGAGTTATGGGTTATTAAAGTTTCCAAAGAATTTAGATTTTTTAAAAATGCCAATTTTTTTTAATTTTTTCACATTTTTGGACATATTTTCTAAAATATTGATTCAAATCGACTTCGGTAAACTGATTTATATATATGCAGATGGCAGAAATGTATTTTTATAAATAAAGTTGCAATTAAACCTATTTTGAAAAAGTTATGGGTTATTAAATTTTCCAAAGAATGTAGCTTTTTTAAAAATGTCAATTTTTATAATTTTTTCACATTTTTGGCCATATTTTCTAAAATATTGATTCAAATCGACTTCGGTAAAAAGTGATTTATATATATTCAGATGCCAGAAATGTTCTTTACAAATAAAGTTGCAATTGAACCTATTTTGAAAGAGTTCCATAGAATTCAGCTTTTTTAAAAATGCCAATTTTTATAATTTTTTCACTTTTAGGCCATATTTTCTAAAATATTGATTAAAATCGACTTCGGTAGTGTGATTTATATACAATGAAATGTCAGAAATTTACTTTACAAATAAAGTTGCAGTTGAACCTTTTTGAAAAAAATTATGGGTTACTAAAGTTTCCAAAGAATTTAGCTTTTTTAAAAATGCCAATTTTTTTTAATTTTTTCACATTTTTGGCCATATTTTATAAAATATTGATTCAAATCGACTTCGGTAAAGTGATTTATATATATTCAGATGCCAGAAATATACTTTTATAAATAAAGTTGCAATTGAACCTATTTTGAAAGAGTTATGGGTTATTAAAGTTTCCGAAGAATTTAGCTTTTTTAAAAATGCCAATTTTTTTTAATTTTTTCACATTTTTGGACATATTTTCTAAAATATTGATTCAAATCGACTTCGGTAAAGTGATTTATATATATGCAGATGGCAGAAATGTATTTTTTTAAATAAAGTTGCAATTGAACCTATTTTGAAAGAGTTATGGGTTATTAAAGTTTCCAAAAAATTTTGCTTTTTTAAAAATGCCAATTTTTATAATTTTTTCACCTTTTAAGCCATATTTTCTAAAATATTGATTCAAATCGACTTCGGTAAAGTGATTTATATATATTGAGATGCCAGAAATTTACTTTACAAATAAAGTTGCAATTGAACCTTTTTTGAAAGAGTTATGGGTTATTAAAGTTTCCAAAGAATTTTGCTTTTTTAAAAATGCCAATTTTTATAATTTTTTCACATTTTTGGCCATATTTTCTATAATATTGATTTAAATCGACTTCGGTAAACTGATTTATATATATGCAGATGGCAGAAATGTATTTTTATAAATAAAGTTGCAATTAAACCTATTTTGAAAAAGTTATGGGTTATTAAATTTTCCAAAGAATGTAGCTTTTTTAAAAATGTCAATTTTTATAATTTTTTCACATTTTTGGCCATATTTTCTAAAATATTGATTCAAATCGACTTCGGTAAAAAGTGATTTATATATATTCAGATGCCAGAAATGTTCTTTACAAATAAAGTTGCAATTGAACCTATTTTGAAAGAGTTATGGGTTATTAAAGTTTCCATAGAATTCAGCTTTTTTAAAAATGCCAATTTTTATAATTTTTTCACTTTTAGGCCATATTTTCTAAAAATATTGATTAAAATCGACTTCGGTAGTGTGATTTATATACAATGAAATGTCAGAAATTTACTTTACAAATAAAGTTGCAGTTGAACCTTTTTGAAAAAATTATGGGTTACTAAAGTTTCCAAAGAATTTAGCTTTTTTAAAAATGCCAATTTTTTTTAATTTTTTCACATTTTTGGCCATATTTTATAAAATATTGATTCAAATCGACTTCGGTAAAGTGATTTATATATATTCAGATGCCAGAAATATACTTTTATAAATAAAGTTGCAATTGAACCTATTTTGAAAGAGTTATGGGTTATTAAAGTTTCCAAAGAATTTAGCTTTTTTAAAAATGCCAATTTTTATCATTTTTTCACCATTTAGGCCATATTTTCTAAAATATTGATTCAAATCGACTTCGGTAGAGTTATTTATCTATAATGGATGCCAGAAATTTACTTTCCAAATAAAGTTGCAATTGAACCTTTTTTGAAAGAGTTATGGGTTATTAAAGTTTCCAAAGAATTTTCCTTTTTTAAAAATGCCAATTTTTATAATTTTTTCACCTTTTATGCCATATTTTCTAAAATATTGATTCAAATCGAATTCGGTAAAGTGATTTATATATATTGAGATGCCAGAAAATTACTTTCCAAATTAAGTTGCAATTGAACCTTTTTTGAAAGAGTAATGGGTTATTAAAGTTTCCAAAGAATTTTGCTTTTTTAAAAATGCCAATTTTTTTAATTTTTTCACATTTTTGGCCATATTTTCTAAAATTTTGATTCAAATCGACTTCGGTAAAGTGATTTATATATATTCAGATGCCAGAAACGTACTTTTATAAATAAAGTTGCAATTGAACCTTTTTTGAAAGAGTTATGGGTTATTAAAGTTTTCAAAGAATTTAGCTTTTTTAAAAATGCCAATATTTTTAATTTTTTCACATTTTTGGCCATATTTTCTAAAATTTTGATTCAAATCGACTTCGGTAAAGTGATTTATATGTATTCAGATGCCAGAAATGTACTTTTACAAATAAAGTTGCAATTGAACCTTTTTGAAAGAGTTATGGGTTATTAAAGTTTCCAAAGAATTTTGCTTTTTTAAAAATGCCAATTTTTATAATTTTTTCACCTTTTAGGCCATATTTTCTAAAATATTGATTCAAATCGACTTCGGTAAAGTGATTGATATATATATTGAGATGCCAGAAATTTACTTTCCAAAATAAGTTGCAGTTGAACCTTTTTTGAAAGAGTTATGGGTTATTAAAGTTTCCAAAGAATTTTGCTTTTTTAAAAATGCCAATTTTTATAATTTTTTCACCTTTTAGGCCATATTTTCTAAAATATTGATTCAAATCGACTTCGGTAGAGTGATTTATATATAATGAGATGCCAGAAATTTACTTTTATAAATAAAGTTGCAATTAAACCTTTTTTGAAAGAGTTATGGGTTATTAAAGTTTCCAAAGAATTTAGCTTTTTTAAAAATGCCAATTTTTTTAATTTTTTCACATTTTTGGCCATATTTTCTAAACTATTGATTTAAATCGACTTCGGTAAAGTGATTTATATATATTCAGATGCCAGAAATGTACTTTTATAAATAAAGTTGCAATTGAACCTTTTTTGAAAGAGTTATGGGTTATTAAAGTTTCCAAAGAATTTAGCTTTTTTAAAAATGCCAATATTTTTAATTTTTTCACCTATTAGGCCATATTTATTAAGACATTGATTCAAATCGACTTCAGTAAAGTGATTTATATATATTGAGATGCCAGAAATTTACTTTCCAAAATAAGTTGCAGTTGAACCTTTTTTGAAAGAGTTATGGGTTATTAAAGTATCCAAAGAATTTTGCTTTTTTAAAAATGCCAATTTTTATAATTTTTTCACCTATTAGGCCATATTTTCTAAAATATTGATTCAAATCGACTTCGGTAAAGTGATTTATATATATTGAGATGCCAGAAAATTACTTTTCAAATTAAATTGCAATTGAACCTATTTTGAAAGAGTTATGTGTTATTAAAGTTTCCAAAGAATTTTGCTTTTAAAAAATGCCAATTTTTATAATTTTTTCACCTCTTAGGCCATATTTTCTAAAATATTGATTCAAATCGAATTCGGTAAAGTGATTTATATATATTCAGATACCAGTTATGTAATTTTATAAATAAAATTGCAATTGAACCTATTTTGAAAGAGTTATGGGTTATTAAACTTTCCAAAGAATTTTGCTTTTAAAAAAATGCTAATTGTTATAATTTTTTCACCTCTTAGGCCATATTTTCTAAAATATTGATTCAAATCGACTTCGGTAAAGTGATTTATATATATTGAGATGCCAGTTATGTAATTTTATAAATAAAATTGCAATTGAACCTACTTTTTAAAAGAGTTATGGGTTATTAAAGTTTCCAAAGAATTTTGCTTTTTTAAAAATGCCAATTTTTATAATTTTTTCACCTTTTTTGCCATATTTTCTTAAATATTGAATATATATATTCAGATGCGAAAAAATTTTTTTTTAAATAAATTTGCAATTGATCGTTTTTTAAAAGAGTTATGGGTTATTAAAGTTTCCGAAGAATTTAGCTTTTTTAAAAATGCCAATTTTTTTTAATTTTTTCACATTTTTGGACATATTTTCTAAAATATTGATTCAAATCGACTTCGGTAAAGTGATTTATATATATGCAGATGGCAGAAATGTATTTTTTTAAATAAAGTTGCAATTGAACCTATTTTGAAAGAGTTATGGGTTATTAAAGTTTCCAAAAATTTTGCTTTTTTAAAAATGCCAATTTTTATAATTTTTTTCACCTTTTAAGCCATATTTTCTAAAATATTGATTCAAATCGACTTCGGTAAAGTGATTTATATATATTGAGATGCCAGAAATTTACTTTTACAAATAAAGTTGCAATTGAACCTTTTTGAAAGAGTTATGGGTTATTAAAGTTTCCAAAGAATTTTGCTTTTTTAAAAATGCCAATTTTTATAATTTTTTCACATTTTTGGCCATATTTTCTATAATATTGATTTAAATCGACTTCGGTAAACTGATTTATATATATGCAGATGGCAGAAATGTATTTTTATAAATAAAGTTGCAATTAAACCTATTTTGAAAAAGTTATGGGTTATTAAATTTTCCATAGAATGTAGCTTTTTTAAAAATGTCAATTTTTATAATTTTTTCACATTTTTGGCCATATTTTCTAAAATATTGATTCAAATCGACTTCGGTAAAAAGTGATTTATATATATTCAGATGCCAGAAATGTTCTTTACAAATAAAGTTGCAATTGAACCTATTTTGAAAGAGTTATGGGTTATTAAAGTTTCCATAGAATTCAGCTTTTTTAAAAATGCCAATTTTTATAATTTTTTCACTTTTAGGCCATATTTTCTAAAATATTGATTAAAATCGACTTCGGTAGTGTGATTTATATACAATGAAATGTCAGAAATTTACTTTACAAATAAAGTTGCAGTTGAACCTTTTTTGAAAAAAATTATGGGTTACTAAAGTTTCCAAAGAATTTAGCTTTTTTTAAAATGCCAATTTTTTTAATTTTTTCACATTTTTGGCCATATTTTATAAAATATTGATTCAAATCGACTTCGGTAAAGTGATTTATATATATTCAGATGCCAGAAATATACTTTTATAAATAAAGTTGCAATTGAACCTATTTTGAAAGAGTTATGGGTTATTAAAGTTTCCAAAGAATTTAGCTTTTTTAAAAATGCCAATTTTTATCATTTTTTCACCATTTAGGCCATATTTTCTAAAATATTGATTCAAATCGACTTCGGTAGAGTTATTTATCTATAATGGATGCCAGAAATTTACTTTCCAAATAAAGTTGCAATTGAACCTTTTTTGAAAGAGTTATGGGTTATTAAAGTTTCCAAAGAATTTTCCTTTTTTAAAAATGCCAATTTTTATAATTTTTTCACCTTTTATGCCATATTTTCTAAAATATTGATTCAAATCGAATTCGGTAAAGTGATTTATATATATTGAGATGCCAGAAAATTATTTTCCAAATTAAGTTGCAATTGAACCTTTTTTGAAAGAGTTATGGGTTATTAAAGTTTCCAAAGAATTTTGCTTTTTTAAAAATGCCAATTTTTATTAATTTTTTCACATTTTTGGCCATATTTTCTAAAATTTTGATTCAAATCGACTTCGGTAAAGTGATTTATATATATTCAGATGCCAGAAACGTACTTTTTATAAATAAAGTTGCAATTGAACCTTTTTTGAAAGAGTTATGGGTTATTAAAGTTTTCAAAGAATTTAGCTTTTTTAAAATGCCAATATTTTTAATTTTTTCACATTTTTGGCCATATTTTCTAAAATTTTGATTCAAATCGACTTCGGTAAAGTGATTTATATGTATTCAGATGCCAGAAATGTACTTTTACAAATAAAGTTGCAATTGAACCTTTTTGAAAGAGTTATGGGTTATTAAAGTTTCCAAAGAATTTTGCTTTTTTAAAAATGCCAATTTTTATAATTTTTTTCACCTTTTAGGCCATATTTTCTAAAATATTGATTCAAATCGACTTCGGTAAAGTGATTGACATATATTGAGATGCCAGAAATTTACTTTCCAAAATAAGTTGCAGTTGAACCTTTTTTGAAAGAGTTATGGGTTATTAAAGTTTCCAAAGAATTTTGCTTTTTTAAAAATGACAATTTTTATAATTTTTTCACCTTTTAGGCCATATTTTCTAAAATATTGATTCAAATCGACTTCGGTAGAGTGATTTATATATAATGAGATGCCAGAAATTTACTTTTATAAATAAAGTTGCAATTAAACCTTTTTTGAAAGAGTTATGGGTTATTAAAGTTTCCAAAGAATTTAGCTTTTTTAAAAATGCCAATTTTTTTAATTTTTTCACATTTTTGGACATATTTTCTAAAATTTTGATTCAAATCGACTTCGGTAAAGTGATTTATATATATGCAGATGGCAGAAATGTATTTTTTAAAATAAAGTTGCAATTGAACCTATTTTGAAAGAGTTATGGGTTATTAAAGTTTCCAAAAAATTTTGCTTTTTTAAAAATGCCAATTTTTATAATTTTTTCACCTTTTAAGCCATATTTTCTAAAATATTGATTCAAATCGACTTCGGTAAAGTGATTTATATATATTGAGATGCCAGAAATTTACTTTACAAATAAAGTTGCAATTGAACCTTTTTTGAAAGAGTTATGGGTTATTAAAGTTTCCAAAGAATTTTGCTTTTTTAAAAATGCCAATTTTTATAATTTTTTCACATTTTTGGCCATATTTTCTATAATATTGATTTAAATCGACTTCGGTAAACTGATTTATATATATGCAGATGGCAGAAATGTATTTTTATAAATAAAGTTGCAATTAAACCTATTTTGAAAAAGTTATGGGTTATTAAATTTTCCAAAGAATGTAGCTTTTTTAAAAATGTCAATTTTTATAATTTTTTCACATTTTTGGCCATATTTTCTAAAATATTGATTCAAATCGACTTCGGTAAAAAGTGATTTATATATATTCAGATGCCAGAAATGTTCTTTACAAATAAAGTTGCAATTGAACCTATTTTGAAAGAGTTATGGGTTATTAAAGTTTCCATAGAATTTAGCTTTTTTAAAAATGCCAATTTTTATAATTTTTTCACTTTTAGGCCATATTTTCTAAAATATTGATTAAAATCGACTTCGGTAGTGTGATTTATATACAATGAAATGTCAGAAATTTACTTTACAAATAAAGTTGCAGTTGAACCTTTTTTGAAAAAATTATGGGTTACTAAAGTTTCCAAAGAATTTAGCTTTTTTAAAAATGCCAATTTTTTTAATTTTTTCACATTTTTGGCCATATTTTCTAAAATATTGATTCAAATCGACTTCGGTAAAGTGATTTATATATATTCAGATGCCAGAAATATACTTTTATAAATAAAGTTGCAATTGAACCTATTTTGAAAGAGTTATGGGTTATTAAAGTTTCCAAAGAATTTAGCTTTTTAAAAATGCCAATTTTTATCATTTTTTCACCATTTAGGCCATATTTTCTAAAATATTGATTCAAATCGACTTCGGTAGAGTTATTTATCTATAATGGATGCCAGAAATTTACTTTCCAAATAAAGTTGCAATTGAACCTTTTTTGAAAGAGTTATGGGTTATTAAAGTTTCCAAAGAATTTTCCTTTTTAAAAATGCCAATTTTTATAATTTTTTTCACCTTTTATGCCATATTTTCTAAAATATTGATTCAAATCGAATTCGGTAAAGTGATTTATATATATTGAGATGCCAGAAATTTACTTTTCAAATTAAGTTGCAGTTGAACTTTTTTTGAAAGAGTAATGGGTTATTAAAGTTTCCAAAGAATTTTGCTTTTTTTAAAATGCCAATTTTTTTTAATTTTTTCACATTTTTGGCCATATTTTCTAAAATATTGATTCAAATCGACTTCGGTAAAGTGATTTATATATATTCAGATGCCAGAAATGTACTTTTATAAATAAAGTTGCAATTGAACCTTTTTTGAAAGAGTTATGGGTTATTAAAGTTTTCAAAGAATTTAGCTTTTTAAAATGCCAATATTTTTAATTTTTTCACATTTTTGGCCATATTTTCTAAAATTTTGATTCAAATCGACTTCGGTAAAGTGATTTATATGTATTCAGATGCCAGAAATGTACTTTTACAAATAAAGTTGCAATTGAACCTTTTTTGAAAGAGTTATGGGTTATTAAAGTTTCCAAAGAATTTTGCTTTTTTTAAAAATGCCAATTTTTATAATTTTTTCACCTTTTAGGCCATATTTTCTAAAATATTGATTCAAATCGACTTCGGTAAAGTGATTGATATATATATTGAGATGCCAGAAATTTACTTTCCAAAATAAGTTGCAGTTGAACCTTTTTTGAAAGAGTTATGGGTTATTAAAGTTTCCAAAGAATTTTGCTTTTTTAAAAATGCCAATTTTTATAATTTTTTTCACCTTTTAGGCCATATTTTCTAAAATATTGATTCAAATCGACTTCGGTAGAGTGATTTATATATAATGAGATGCCAGAAATTTACTTTTATAAATAAAGTTGCAATTAAACCTTTTTTGAAAGAGTTATGGGTTATTAAAGTTTCCAAAGAATTTAGCTTTTTTAAAAATGCCAATTTTTTTTAATTTTTTCACATTTTTGGCCATATTTTCTAAACTATTGATTTAAATCGACTTCGGTAAAGTGATTTATATATATTCAGATGCCAGAAATGTACTTTTATAAATAAAGTTGCAATTGAACCTTTTTTGAAAGAGTTATGGGTTATTAAAGTTTCCAAAGAATTTAGCTTTTTAAAAATGCCAATATTTTTAATTTTTTCACCTATTAGGCCATATTTATTAAGATATTGATTCAAATCGACTTCAGTAAAGTGATTTATATATATTGAGATGCCAGAAATTTACTTTCCAAAATAAGTTGCAGTTGAACCTTTTTTGAAAGAGTTATGGGTTATTAAAGTATCCAAAGAATTTTGCTTTTTTAAAATGCCAATTTTTATAATTTTTTCACCTATTAGGCCATATTTTCTAAAATATTGATTCAAATCGACTTCGGTAAAGTGATTTATATATATTGAGATGCCAGAAAATTACTTTTCAAATTAAATTGCAATTGAACCTATTTTGAAAGAGTTATGGGTTATTAAAGTTTCCAAAGAATTTTGCTTTTAAAAAAATGCCAATTTTTATAATTTTTTCACCTCTTAGGCCATATTTTCTAAAATATTGATTCAAATCGAATTCGGTAAAGTGATTTATATATATTCAGATACCAGTTATGTAATTTTATAAATAAAATTGCAATTGAACCTATTTTGAAAGAGTTATGGGTTATTAAACTTTCCAAAGAATTTTGCTTTTAAAAAATGCTAATTGTTATAATTTTTTCACCTTTTAGGCCATATTTTCTAAAATATTGATTCAAATCGACTTCGGTAAAGTGATTTATATATATTGAGATGCCAGTTATGTAATTTTATAAATAAAATTGCAATTGAACCTACTTTTAAAAGAGTTATGGGTTATTAAAGTTTCCAAAGAATTTTGCTTTTTTAAAAATGCCAATTTTTATAATTTTTTTCACCTTTTTTGCCATATTTTCTTAAATATTGAATATATATATTCAGATGCGAAAAATTTTTTTAAATAAATTTGCAATTGATCGTTTTTTAAAAGAGTTATGGGTTATTAAAGTTTCCGAAGAATTTAGCTTTTTAAAAATGCCAATTTTTTTAATTTTTTCACATTTTTGGACATATTTTCTAAAATATTGATTCAAATCGACTTCGGTAAAGTGATTTATATATATGCAGATGGCAGAAATGTATTTTTTAAATAAAGTTGCAATTGAACCTATTTTGAAAGAGTTATGGGTTATTAAAGTTTCCAAAAAATTTTGCTTTTTTAAAAATGCCAATTTTTATAATTTTTTCACCTTTTAAGCCATATTTTCTAAAATATTGATTCAAATCGACTTCGGTAAAGTGATTTATATATATTCAGATGCCAGAAATTTACTTTTACAAATAAAGTTGCAATTGAACCTTTTTTGAAAGAGTTATGGGTTATTAAAGTTTCCAAAGAATTTTGCTTTTTTAAAAATGCCAATTTTTATAATTTTTTCACATTTTTGGCCATATTTTCTATAATATTGATTTAAATCGACTTCGGTAAACTGATTTATATATATGCAGATGGCAGAAATGTATTTTTATAAATAAAGTTGCAATTAAACCTATTTTGAAAAAGTTATGGGTTATTAAATTTTCCATAGAATGTAGCTTTTTTAAAAATGTCAATTTTTATAATTTTTTTCACATTTTTGGCCATATTTTCTAAAATATTGATTCAAATCGACTTCGGTAAAAAGTGATTTATATATATTCAGATGCCAGAAATGTTCTTTACAAATAAAGTTGCAATTGAACCTATTTTGAAAGAGTTATGGGTTATTAAAGTTTCCATAGAATTCAGCTTTTTTAAAAATGCCAATTTTTATAATTTTTTCACTTTTTAGGCCATATTTTCTAAAATATTGATTAAAATCGACTTCGGTAGTGTGATTTATATACAATGAAATGTCAGAAATTTACTTTACAAATAAAGTTGCAGTTGAACCTTTTTTGAAAAATTATGGGTTACTAAAGTTTCCAAAGAATTTAGCTTTTTTAAAAATGCCAATTTTTTTTAATTTTTTCACATTTTTGGCCATATTTTATAAAATATTGATTCAAATCGACTTCGGTAAAGTGATTTATATATATTCAGATGCCAGAAATATACTTTTATAAATAAAGTTGCAATTGAACCTATTTTGAAAGAGTTATGGGTTATTAAAGTTTCCAAAGAATTTAGCTTTTTAAAAATGCCAATTTTATCATTTTTTCACCATTTAGGCCATATTTTCTAAAATATTGATTCAAATCGACTTCGGTAGAGTTATTTATCTATAATGGATGCCAGAAATTTACTTTCCAAATAAAGTTGCAATTGAACCTTTTTTGAAAGAGTTATGGGTTATTAAAGTTTCCAAAGAATTTTCCTTTTTAAAAATGCCAATTTTTATAATTTTTTCACCTTTTATGCCATATTTTCTAAAATATTGATTCAAATCGAATTCGGTAAAGTGATTTATATATATTGAGATGCCAGAAAATTATTTTCCAAATTAAGTTGCAATTGAACCTTTTTTGAAAGAGTTATGGGTTATTAAAGTTTCCAAAGAATTTTGCTTTTTAAAAATGCCAATTTTTTTAATTTTTTCACATTTTTGGCCATATTTTCTAAAATTTTGATTCAAATCGACTTCGGTAAAGTGATTTATATATATTCAGATGCCAGAAACGTACTTTTATAAATAAAGTTGCAATTGAACCTTTTTTGAAAGAGTTATGGGTTATTAAAGTTTTCAAAGAATTTAGCTTTTTTAAAAATGCCAATATTTTTAATTTTTTCACATTTTTGGCCATATTTTCTAAAATTTTGATTCAAATCGACTTCGGTAAAGTGATTTATATGTATTCAGATGCCAGAAATGTACTTTTACAAATAAAGTTGCAATTGAACCTTTTTTGAAAGAGTTATGGGTTATTAAAGTTTCCAAAGAATTTTGCTTTTTTAAAAATGCCAATTTTTATAATTTTTTCACCTTTTAGGCCATATTTTCTAAAATATTGATTCAAATCGACTTCGGTAAAGTGATTGACATATATATTGAGATGCCAGAAATTTACTTTCCAAAATAAGTTGCAGTTGAACCTTTTTTGAAAGAGTTATGGGTTATTAAAGTTTCCAAAGAATTTTGCTTTTTTAAAAATGACAATTTTTATAATTTTTTCACCTTTTAGGCCATATTTTCTAAAATATTGATTCAAATCGACTTCGGTAGAGTGATTTATATATAATGAGATGCCAGAAATTTACTTTTATAAATAAAGTTGCAATTAAACCTTTTTTGAAAGAGTTATGGGTTATTAAAGTTTCCAAAGAATTTAGCTTTTTTAAAAATGCCAATATTTTTAATTTTTTCACATTTTTGGCCATATTTTCTAAAATATTGATTCAAATCGACTTCGGTAAAGTGATTTATATATATTCAGATGCCAGAAATGTACTTTTATAAATAAAGTTGCAATTAAACCTTTTTTGAAAGAGTTATGGGTTATTAAAGTTTCCAAAGAATTTAGCTTTTTTAAAAATGCCAATATTTTTAATTTTTTCACACTTTTGGCCATATTTTCTAAAATATTGATTCAAATCGACTTCGGTAAAGTGATTTATATATATTGAGATGCCAGAAAATTACTTTTTAAATTAAGTTGCAATTGAACCTTTTTGAAAGAGTTATGGGTTATTAAAAATTTCCAAAGAATTTGAGATATATTGAGATGCCAGAAAATTACTTTCCAAATTAAGTTGCAATTGAACCTATTTTGAAAGAGTTATGGTTTATTAAAGTTTCCAAAGAATTATGCTTTTTAAAAATGTCAATTTTTATAAATTTTTCACCTTTTAGCCCATATTTCTAAAAATTGATTCAAATCCACTTCGGTAAAGTGATTTATATATATTCAGATGCCAGAAATGTGCTTTTATAAAGTTGCAATTGAACATTTTTTGAAAGAGTTATGGGTTATTAAAGTTTCCAAAGAATTTAGCTTTTTAAAAATGCCAATATTTTTAATTTTTTCACATTTTTGGCCATATTTTCTAAAATATTGATTCAAATCGACTTCGGTAAAGTGATTTATATATATTGAGATGCCAGAAAATTACTTTTTAAATTAAGTTGCAATTGAACCTTTTTTGAAAGAGTTATGGGTTATTAAAGTTTCCAAAGAATTTGAGATATATTGAGATGCCAGAAAATTACTTTCCAAATTAAGTTGCAATTGAACCTATTTTGAAAGAGTTATGGTTTATTAAAGTTTCCAAAGAATTTTGCTTTTTTAAAAAATGCCAATTTTTATAATTTTTTCACCTTTTAGGCCATATTTTCTAAAATATTGATTCAAATCGACTTCGGTAAAGTGATTTATATATATTCAGATGCCAAAATGTACTTTTACAAATAAAGTTGCAATTGAACCTTTTTGAAAGAGTTATGGGTTATTAAAGTTTCCAAAGAATTTTGCTTTTTTAAAAATGCCAATTTTTATAATTTTTTTCACCTTTTAGGCCATATTTTCTAAAATATTGATTCAAATCGACTTCGGTAAAGTGATTGATATATATATTGAGATGCCAGAAATTTACTTTCCAAAATAAGTTGCAGTTGAACCTTTTTTAAAAGAGTTATGGGTTATTAAAGTTTCCAAAGAATTTTGCTTTTTTAAAAATGCCAATTTTTATAATTTTTTCACCTTTTAGGCCATATTTTCTAAAATATTGATTCAAATCGACTTCGGTAGAGTGATTTATATATAATGAGATGCCAGAAATTTACTTTCCAAATTAAGTTGCAATTGAACCTTTTTTGAAAGAGTTATGGGTTATTAAAGTTTCCAAAGAATTTAGCTTTTTTAAAATGCCAATTTTTTTAATTTTTTCACATTTTTTGGCCATATTTTCTAAAATATTGATTCAAATCGACTTCGGTAAAGTGATTTATATATAATGAAATGTCAGAAATTTACTTTTATAAATAAAGTTGCAATTAAACCTTTTTTGAAAGAGTTATGGGTTATTAAAGTTTCCAAAGAATTTAGCTTTTTTAAAAATGCCAATATTTTTAATTTTTTCACATTTTTGGCCATATTTTCTAAAATATTGATTCAAATCGACTTCGGTAAAGTGATTTATATATATTGAGATGCCAGAAAATTACTTTTTAAATTAAGTTGCAATTGAACCTTTTTGAAAGAGTTATGGGTTATTAAAGTTTCCAAAGAATTTGAGATATATTGAGATGCCAGAAAATTACTTTCCAAATTAAGTTGCAATTGAACCTATTTTGAAAGAGTTATGGTTTATTAAAGTTTCCAAAGAATTTTGCTTTTTAAAAAATGTCAATTTTTATAAATTTTTCACCTTTTAGCCCATATTTCTAAAAAATTGATTCAAATCCACTTCGGTAAAGTGATTTATATATATTCAGATGCCAAAATGTACTTTTACAAATAAAGTTGCAATTGAACCTTTTTGAAAGAGTTATGGGTTATTAAAGTTTCCAAAGAATTTTGCTTTTTAAAAATGCCAATTTTTATAATTTTTTTCACCTTTTAGGCCATATTTTCTAAAATATTGATTCAAATCGACTTCGGTAAAGTGATTGATATATATATTGAGATGCCAGAAATTTACTTTCCAAAATAAGTTGCAGTTGAACCTTTTTAAAAGAGTTATGGGTTATTAAAGTTTCCAAAGAATTTTGCTTTTTTAAAATGCCAATTTTTATAATTTTTTCACCTTTTAGGCCATATTTTCTAAAATATTGATTCAAATCGACTTCGGTAGAGTGATTTATATATAATGAGATGCCAGAAATTTACTTTCCAAATTAAGTTGCAATTGAACCTTTTTTGAAAGAGTTATGGGTTATTAAAGTTTCCAAAGAATTTAGCTTTTTTAAAAATGCCAATTTTTTTTAATTTTTTCACATTTTTGGCCATATTTTCTAAAATATTGATTCAAATCGACTTCGGTAAAGTGATTTATATATAATGAAATGTCAGAAATTTACTTTTATAAATAAAGTTGCAATTAAACCTTTTTTGAAAGAGTTATGGGTTATTAAAGTTTCCAAAGAATTTAGCTTTTAAAAAATGCCAATATTTTTAATTTTTTCACACTTTTGGCCATATTTTCTAAAAATATTGATTCAAATCGACTTCGGTAAAGTGATTTATATATATTGAGATGCCAGAAAATTACTTTTTAAATTAAGTTGCAATTGAACCTTTTTGAAAGAGTTATGGGTTATTAAAGTTTCCAAAGAATTTGAGATATATTGAGATGCCAGAAAATTACTTTCCAAATTAAGTTGCAATTGAACCTATTTTGAAAGAGTTATGGTTTATTAAAGTTTCCAAAGAATTATGCTTTTTAAAAATGTCAATTTTTATAAATTTTTCACCTTTTAGCCCATATTTCTAAAAAATTGATTCAAATCCACTTCGGTAAAGTGATTTATATATATTCGGATGCCAGAAATGTGCTTTTATAAAGTTGCAATTGAACATTTTTTGAAAGAGTTATGGGTTATTAAAGTTTCCAAAGAATTTAGCTTTTTTAAAAATGCCAATATTTTTAATTTTTTCACATTTTTGGCCATATTTTCTAAAATATTGATTCAAATCGACTTCGGTAAAGTGATTTATATATATTGAGATGCCAGAAAATTACTTTTTAAAATTAAGTTGCAATTGAACCTTTTTGAAAGAGTTATGGGTTATTAAAGTTTCCCAAAGAATTTGAGATATATTGAGATGCCAGAAAATTACTTTCCAAATTAAGTTGCAATTGAACCTATTTTGAAAGAGTTATGGTTTATTAAAGTTTCCAAAGAATTTTGCTTTTTAAAAAATGCCAATTTTTATAATTTTTTCACCTCTTAGGCCATATTTTCTAAAATATTGATTCAAATCGACTTCGGTAAAGTGATTTTTATATATTCAGATGCCAGTTATGTAATTTTATAAATAAAATTGCAAATGAACCTATTTTGAAAGAGTTATGGGTTATTTAAGTTTCCAAAGAATTATGCTTTTTTAAAAATGTCAATTTTTATAAATTTTTCACCTTTTAGCCCATATTTCTAAAAAATTGATTCAAATCCACTTCGGTAAAGTGATTTATATATATTCAGATGCCAAAAATGTACTTTTACAAATAAAGTTGCAATTGAACCTTTTTTGAAAGAGTTATGGGTTATTAAAGTTTCCAAAGAATTTTGCTTTTTTAAAAATGCCAATTTTTATAATTTTTTCACCTTTTAGGCCATATTTTCTAAAATATTGATTCAAATCGACTTCGGTAAAGTGATTGATATATATATTGAGATGCCAGAAATTTACTTTCCAAAATAAGTTGTAGTTGAACCTTTTTTAAAAGAGTTATGGGTTATTAAAGTTTCCAAAGAATTTTGCTTTTTTAAAAATGCCAATTTTTATAATTTTTTCACCTTTTAGGCCATATTTTCTAAAATATTGATTCAAATCGACTTCGGTAGAGTGATTTATATATAATGAGATGCCAGAAATTTACTTTTATAAATAAAGTTGCAATTAAACCTTTTTTGAAAGAGTTATGGGTTATTAAAGTTTCCAAAGAATTTAGCTTTTTTAAAAATGCCAATTTTTTTTAATTTTTTCACATTTTTGGCCATATTTTCTAAACTATTGATTCAAATCGACTTCGGTAAAGTGATTTATATATATTCAGATGCCAGAAATGTACTTTTATAAATAAAGTTGCAATTGAACCTTTTTTGAAAGAGTTATGGGTTATTAAAGTTTCCAAAGAATTTAGCTTTTTTAAAAATGCCAATATTTTTAATTTTTTCACCTATTAGGCCATATTTATTAAGACATTGATTCAAATCGACTTCAGTAAAGTGATTGATATATATATTGAGATGCCAGAAATTTACTTTCCAAAATAAGTTGCAGTTGAACCTTTTTTGAAAGAGTTATGGGTTATTAAAGTATCCAAAGAATTTTGCTTTTTTAAAAATGCCAATTTTATAATTTTTTCACCTATTAGGCCATATTTTCTAAAATATTGATTCAAATCGACTTCGGTAAAGTGATTTATATATATTGAGATGCCAGAAAATTACTTTTCAAATTAAATTGCAATTGAACCTATTTTGAAAGAGTTATGTGTTATTAAAGTTTCCAAAGAATTTTGCTTTTAAAAAAATGCCAATTTTTATAATTTTTTCACCTCTTAGGCCATATTTTCTAAAATATTGATTCAAATCGACTTCGGTAAAGTGATTTATATATATTGAGATGCCAGAAATTTACTTTACAAATAAAGTTGCAATTGAACCTTTTTTGAAAGAGTTATGGGTTATTAAAGTTTCCAAAGAATTTAGCTTTTTTAAAAATGCCAATTTTTATCATTTTTTCACCATTTAGGCCATATTTTCTAAAATATTGATTCAAATCGACTTCGGTAGAGTTATTTATCTATAATGGATGCCAGAAATTTACTTTCCAAATAAAGTTGCAATTGAACCTTTTTTGAAAGAGTTATGGGTTATTAAAGTTTCCAAAGAATTTAGCTTTTTTAAAATGCCAATTTTTTTTAATTTTTCACATTTTTGGCCATATTTTCTAAACTATTGATTCAAATCGACTTCGGTAAAGTGATTTATATATATTCAGATGCCAGAAATGTACTTTTATAAATAAAGTTGCAATTGAACCTTTTTTGAAAGAGTTATGGGTTATTAAAGTTTCCAAAGAATTTAGCTTTTTAAAAATGCCAATATTTTTAATTTTTTCACCTATTAGGCCATATTTATTAAGACATTGATTCAAATCGACTTCAGTAAAGTGATTTATATATATTGAGATGCCAGAAATTTACTTTCCAAAATAAGTTGCAGTTGAACCTTTTTTGAAAGAGTTATGGGTTATTAAAGTATCCAAAGAATTTTGCTTTTTTAAAAATGCCAATTTTTATAATTTTTTCACCTATTAGGCCATATTTTCTAAAATATTGATTCAAATCGACTTCGGTAAAGTGATTTATATATATTGAGATGCCAGAAAATTACTTTTCAAATTAAATTGCAATTGAACCTATTTTGAAAGAGTTATGTGTTATTAAAGTTTCCAAAGAATTTTGCTTTTAAAAAAATGCCAATTTTTATAATTTTTTCACCTCTTAGGCCATATTTTCTAAAATATTGATTCAAATCGAATTCGGTAAAGTGATTTATATATATTCAGATACTAGTTATGTAATTTTATAAATAAAATTGCAATTGAACCTATTTTGAAAGAGTTATGGGTTATTAAACTTTCCAAAGAATTTTGCTTTTAAAAAATGCTAATTGTTATAATTTTTTCACCTCTTAGGCCATATTTTCTAAAATATTGATTCAAATCGACTTCGGTAAAGTGATTTATATATATTGAGATGCCAGTTATGTAATTTTATAAATAAAATTGCAATTGAACCTACTTTTAAAAGAGTTATGGGTTATTAAAGTTTCCAAAGAATTTTGCTTTTTAAAAATGCCAATTTTTATAATTTTTTCACCTTTTTTGCCATATTTTCTTAAATATTGAATATATATATTCAGATGCGAAAAAATTTTTTTTTAAATAAATTTGCAATTGATCGTTTTTTAAAAGAGTTATGGGTTATTAAAGTTTCCGAAGAATTTAGCTTTTTTAAAAATGCCAATTTTTTTTAATTTTTCACATTTTTGGCCATATTTTCTAAAATATTGATTCAAATCGACTTCGGTAAAGTGATTTATATATATGCAGATGGCAGAAATGTATTTTTTTAAATAAAGTTGCAATTGAACCTATTTTGAAAGAGTTATGGGTTATTAAAGTTTCCAAAAAATTTTGCTTTTTTAAAAATGCCAATTTTTATAATTTTTTCACCTTTTAAGCCATATTTTCTAAAATATTGATTCAAATCGACTTCGGTAAAGTGATTTATATATATTGAGATGCCAGAAATTTACTTTACAAATAAAGTTGCAATTGAACCTTTTTTGAAAGAGTTATGGGTTATTAAAGTTTCCAAAGAATTTTGCTTTTTTAAAATGCCAATTTTTATAATTTTTTCACATTTTTGGCCATATTTTCTATAATATTGATTTAAATCGACTTCGGTAAACTGATTTATATATATGCAGATGGCAGAAATGTATTTTTATAAATAAAGTTGCAATTAAACCTATTTTGAAAAAGTTATGGGTTATTAAATTTTCCAAAGAATGTAGCTTTTTTAAAAATGTCAATTTTTATAATTTTTTCACATTTTTGGCCATATTTTCTAAAATATTGATTCAAATCGACTTCGGTAAAAAGTGATTTATATATATTCAGATGCCAGAAATGTTCTTTACAAATAAAGTTGCAATTGAACCTATTTTGAAAGAGTTATGGGTTATTAAAGTTTCCATAGAATTCAGCTTTTTAAAAATGCCAATTTTTATAATTTTTTCACTTTTAGGCCATATTTTCTAAAATATTGATTAAAATCGACTTCGGTAGTGTGATTTATATACAATGAAATGTCAGAAATTTACTTTACAAATAAAGTTGCAGTTGAACCTTTTTGAAAAATTATGGGTTACTAAAGTTTCCAAAGAATTTAGCTTTTTTAAAAATGCCAATTTTTTTTAATTTTTCACATTTTTGGCCATATTTTATAAAATATTGATTCAAATCGACTTCGGTAAAGTGATTTATATATATTCAGATGCCAGAAATATACTTTTATAAATAAAGTTGCAATTGAACCTATTTTGAAAGAGTTATGGGTTATTAAAGTTTCCAAAGAATTTAGCTTTTTTAAAAATGCCAATTTTTATCATTTTTTCACCATTTAGGCCATATTTTCTAAAATATTGATTCAAATCGACTTCGGTAGAGTTATTTATCTATAATGGATGCCAGAAATTTACTTTCCAAATAAAGTTGCAATTGAACCTTTTTTGAAAGAGTTATGGGTTATTAAAGTTTCCAAAGAATTTAGCTTTTTTAAAAATGCCAATATTTTTAATTTTTTCACCTATTAGGCCATATTTATTAAGACATTGATTCAAATCGACTTCAGTAAAGTGATTTATATATATTGAGATGCCAGAAATTTACTTTCCAAAATAAGTTGCAGTTGAACCTTTTTTGAAAGAGTTATGGGTTATTAAAGTATCCAAAGAATTTTGCTTTTTTAAAAATGCCAATTTTTATAATTTTTTCACCTATTAGGCCATATTTTCTAAAATATTGATTCAAATCGACTTCGGTAAAGTGATTTATATATATTGAGATGCCAGAAAATTACTTTTTCAAATTAAATTGCAATTGAACCTATTTTGAAAGAGTTATGTGTTATTAAAGTTTCCAAAGAATTTTGCTTTTAAAAAAATGCCAATTTTATAATTTTTTCACCTCTTAGGCCATATTTTCTAAAATATTGATTCAAATCGAATTCGGTAAAGTGATTTATATATATTCAGATACCAGTTATGTAATTTTATAAATAAAATTGCAATTGAACCTATTTTGAAAGAGTTATGGGTTATTAAACTTTCCAAAGAATTTTGCTTTTAAAAAAATGCTAATTGTTATAATTTTTTTCACCTCTTAGGCCATATTTTCTAAAATATTGATTCAAATCGACTTCGGTAAAGTGATTTATATATATTGAGATGCCAGTTATGTAATTTTATAAATAAAATTGCAATTGAACCTACTTTTAAAAGAGTTATGGGTTATTAAAGTTTCCAAAGAATTTTGCTTTTTTAAAAATGCCAATTTTTATAATTTTTTCACCTTTTTGCCATATTTTCTTAAATATTGAATATATATATTCAGATGCGAAAAATTTTTTTTAAATAAATTTGCAATTGATCGTTTTTTAAAAGAGTTATGGGTTATTAAAGTTTCCGAAGAATTTAGCTTTTTTAAAAATGCCAATTTTTTTTTAATTTTTCACATTTTTGGACATATTTTCTAAAATATTGATTCAAATCGACTTCGGTAAAGTGATTTATATATATGCAGATGGCAGAAATGTATTTTTTTAAATAAAGTTGCAATTGAACCTATTTTGAAAGAGTTATGGGTTATTAAAGTTTCCAAAAATTTTGCTTTTTTAAAAATGCCAATTTTTATAATTTTTTCACCTTTTAAGCCATATTTTCTAAAATATTGATTCAAATCGACTTCGGTAAAGTGATTTATATATATTGAGATGCCAGAAATTTACTTTACAAATAAAGTTGCAATTGAACCTTTTTTGAAAGAGTTATGGGTTATTAAAGTTTCCAAATAATTTTGCTTTTTTAAAAATGCCAATTTTTATAATTTTTTCACATTTTTGGCCATATTTTCTATAATATTGATTTAAATCGACTTCGGTAAACTGATTTATATATATGCAGATGGCAGAAATGTATTTTTATAAATAAAGTTGCAATTAAACCTATTTTGAAAAAGTTATGGGTTATTAAATTTTCCAAAGAATGTAGCTTTTTAAAATGTCAATTTTTATAATTTTTTCACATTTTTGGCCATATTTTCTAAAATATTGATTCAAATCGACTTCGGTAAAAAGTGATTTATATATATTCAGATGCCAGAAATGTTCTTTAAAATAAAGTTGCAATTGAACCTATTTTGAAAGAGTTATGGGTTATTAAAGTTTCCATAGAATTCAGCTTTTTAAAAATGCCAATTTTTATAATTTTTTTCACTTTTAGGCCATATTTTCTAAAATATTGATTAAAATCGTCTTCGGTAGTGTGATTTATATACAATGAAATGTCAGAAATTTACTTTACAAATAAAGTTGCAGTTGAACCTTTTTGAAAAAATTATGGGTTACTAAAGTTTCCAAAGAATTTAGCTTTTTAAAAATGCCAATTTTTTTAATTTTTTCACATTTTTGGCCATATTTTATAAAATATTGATTCAAATCGACTTCGGTAAAGTGATTTATATATATTCAGATGCCAGAAATATACTTTTATAAATAAAGTTGCAATTGAACCTATTTTGAAAGAGTTATGGGTTATTAAAGTTTCCAAAGAATTTAGCTTTTTTAAAATGCCAATTTTTATCATTTTTTCACCATTTAGGCCATATTTTCTAAAATATTGATTCAAATCGACTTCGGTAGAGTTATTTATCTATAATGGATGCCAGAAATTTACTTTCCAAATAAAGTTGCAATTGAACCTTTTTGAAAGAGTTATGGGTTATTAAAGTTTCCAAAGAATTTAGCTTTTTTAAAAATGCCAATTTTTTTAATTTTTCACATTTTTTGGCCATATTTTCTAAACTATTGATTCAAATCGACTTCGGTAAAGTGATTTATATATATTCAGATGCCAGAAATGTACTTTTATAAATAAAGTTGCAATTGAACCTTTTTTGAAAGAGTTATGGGTTATTAAAGTTTCCAAAGAATTTAGCTTTTTAAAATGCAATATTTTTAATTTTTTCACCTATTAGGCCATATTTATTAAGACATTGATTCAAATCGACTTCAGTAAAGTGATTTATATATATTGAGATGCCAGAAATTTACTTTCCAAAATAAGTTGCAGTTGAACCTTTTTGAAAGAGTTATGGGTTATTAAAGTATCCAAAGAATTTTGCTTTTTTAAAAATGCCAATTTTATAATTTTTTCACCTATTAGGCCATATTTTCTAAAATATTGATTCAAATCGACTTCGGTAAAGTGATTTATATATATTGAGATGCCAGAAAATTACTTTTCAAATTAAATTGCAATTGAACCTATTTTGAAAGAGTTATGTGTTATTAAAGTTTCCAAAGAATTTTGCTTTTAAAAAAATGCCAATTTTTATAATTTTTTCACCTCTTAGGCCATATTTTCTAAAATATTGATTCAAATCGAATTCGGTAAAGTGATTTATATATATTCAGATACCAGTTATGTAATTTTATAAATAAAATTGCAATTGAACCTATTTTGAAAGAGTTATGGGTTATTAAACTTTCCAAAGAATTTTGCTTTTAAAAAATGCTAATTGTTATAATTTTTTCACCTCTTAGGCCATATTTTCTAAAATATTGATTCAAATCGACTTCGGTAAAGTGATTTATATATATTGAGATGCCAGTTATGTAATTTTATAAATAAAATTGCAATTGAACCTACTTTTAAAAGAGTTATGGGTTATTAAAGTTTCCAAAGAATTTTGCTTTTTTAAAAATGCCAATTTTTATAATTTTTTTCACCTTTTTTGCAATATTGATTAAATATTGAATATATATATTCAGATGCGAAAAATTTTTTTAAATAAATTTGCAATTGATCGTTTTTAAAAGAGTTATGGGTTATTAAAGTTTCCGAAGAATTTAGCTTTTTTAAAAATGCCAATTTTTTTAATTTTTTCACATTTTTGGACATATTTTCTAAAATATTGATTCAAATCGACTTCGGTAAAGTGATTTATATATATGCAGATGGCAGAAATGTATTTTTTAAATAAAGTTGCAATTGAACCTATTTTGAAAGAGTTATGGGTTATTAAAGTTTCCAAAAAATTTTGCTTTTTTAAAAATGCCAATTTTTATAATTTTTTCACCTTTTAGGCCATATTTTCTAAAATATTGATTCAAATCGACTTCGGTAAAGTGATTTATATATATTGAGATGCCAGAAATTTACTTTTACAAATAAAGTTGCAATTGAACCTTTTTTGAAAGAGTTATGGGTTATTAAAGTTTCCAAAGAATTTTGCTTTTTTAAAAATGCCAATTTTTATAATTTTTTCACATTTTTGGCCATATTTTCTATAATATTGATTTAAATCGACTTCGGTAAACTGATTTATATATATGCAGATGGCAGAAATGTATTTTTATAAATAAAGTTGCAATTAAACCTATTTTGAAAAAGTTATGGGTTATTAAATTTTCCAAAGAATGTAGCTTTTTAAAAATGTCAATTTTTATAATTTTTTCACATTTTTGGCCATATTTTCTAAAATATTGATTCAAATCGACTTCGGTAAAAAGTGATTTATATATATTCAGATGCCAGAAATGTTCTTTACAAATAAAGTTGCAATTGAACCTATTTTGAAAGAGTTATGGGTTATTAAAGTTTCCATAGAATTCAGCTTTTTTAAAATGCCAATTTTTATAATTTTTTCACTTTTAGGCCATATTTTCTAAAATATTGATTAAAATCGTCTTCGGTAGTGTGATTTATATACAATGAAATGTCAGAAATTTACTTTACAAATAAAGTTGCAGTTGAACCTTTTTTGAAAAAATTATGGGTTACTAAAGTTTCCAAAGAATTTAGCTTTTTTAAAAATGCCAATTTTTTTTAATTTTTTCACATTTTTGGCCATATTTTATAAAATATTGATTCAAATCGACTTCGGTAAAGTGATTTATATATATTCAGATGCCAGAAATATACTTTTATAAATAAAGTTGCAATTGAACCTATTTTGAAAGAGTTATGGGTTATTAAAGTTTCCAAAGAATTTAGCTTTTTAAAAATGCCAATTTTTATCATTTTTCACCATTTAGGCCATATTTTCTAAAATATTGATTCAAATCGACTTCGGTAGAGTTATTTATCTATAATGGATGCCAGAAATTTACTTTCCAAATAAAGTTGCAATTGAACCTTTTTGAAAGAGTTATGGGTTATTAAAGTTTCCAAAGAATTTTCCTTTTTTAAAAATGCCAATTTTTATAATTTTTCACCTTTTATGCCATATTTTCTAAAATATTGATTCAAATCGAATTCGGTAAAGTGATTTATATATATTGAGATGCCAGAAAATTATTTTCCAAATTAAGTTGCAATTGAACCTTTTTTGAAAGAGTTATGGGTTATTAAAGTTTCCAAAGAATTTTGCTTTTTTAAAAATGCCAATTTTTTTAATTTTTTCACATTTTTGGCCATATTTTCTAAAATTTTGATTCAAATCGACTTCGGTAAAGTGATTTATATATATTCAGATGCCAGAAATGTACTTTTATAAATAAAGTTGCAATTGAACCTTTTTTGAAAGAGTTATGGGTTATTAAAGTTTTCAAAGAATTTTGCTTTTTTAAAAATGCCAATTTTTATAATTTTTTCACCTTTTAGGCCATATTTTCTAAAATATTGATTCAAATCGACTTCGGTAAAGTGATTGACATATATATTGAGATGCCAGAAATTTACTTTCCAAAATAAGTTGCAGTTGAACCTTTTTTGAAAGAGTTATGGGTTATTAAAGTTTCCAAAGAATTTTGCTTTTTTAAAAATGACAATTTTTATAATTTTTTCACCTTTAAGGCCATATTTTCTAAAATATTGATTCAAATCGACTTCGGTAGAGTGATTTATATATAATGAGATGCCAGAAATTTACTTTTATAAATAAAGTTGCAATTAAACCTTTTTTGAAAGAGTTATGGGTTATTAAAGTTTCCAAAGAATTTAGCTTTTTAAAAATGCCAATTTTTTTTAATTTTTTCACATTTTTGGCCATATTTTCTAAACTATTGATTCAAATCGACTTCGGTAAAGTGATTTATATATATTCAGATGCCAGAAATGTACTTTTATAAATAAAGTTGCAATTGAACCTATTTTGAAAGAGTTATGGGTTATTAAAGTTTCCAAAGAATTTTGCTTCTAGATGCCAGAAATGTGCTTTTATAAATAAAGTTGCAATTGAACCTTTTTTGAAAGAGTTATGGGTTATTAAAGTTTCCAAAGAATTTAGCTTTTTTAAAAATGCCAATATTTTTAATTTTTTCACATTTTTGGCCATATTTTCTAAAATATTGATTCAAATCGACTTCGGTAAAGTGATTTATATATATTCAGATGCCAGAAATGTACTTTTATAAATAAAGTTGCAATTAAACCTTTTTTGAAAGAGTTATGGGTTATTAAAGTTTCCAAAGAATTTAGCTTTTTTAAAAATGCCAATATTTTTAATTTTTTCACACTTTTGGCCATATTTTCTAAAATATTGATTCAAATCGACTTCGGTAAAGTGATTTATATATATTGAGATGCCAGAAAATTACTTTTTAAATTAAGTTGCAATTGAACCTTTTTTGAAAGAGTTATGGGTTATTAAAAATTTCCAAAGAATTTGAGATATATTGAGATGCCAGAAAATTACTTTCCAAATTAAGTTGCAATTGAACCTATTTTGAAAGAGTTATGGTTTATTAAAGTTTCCAAAGAATTATGCTTTTTAAAATGTCAATTTTTATAAATTTTTCACCTTTTAGCCCATATTTTAAAAAAATTGATTCAAATCCACTTCGGTAAAGTGATTTATATATATTCAGATGCCAGAAATGTGCTTTTATATAAAGTTGCAATTGAACATTTTTTGAAAGAGTTATGGGTTATTAAAGTTTCCAAAGAATTTAGCTTTTTTAAAAATGCCAATATTTTTAATTTTTTCACATTTTTGGCCATATTTTCTAAAATATTGATTCAAATCGACTTCGGTAAAGTGATTTATATATATTGAGATGCCAGAAAATTACTTTTTAAATTAAGTTGCAATTGAACCTTTTTTGAAAGAGTTAATTTTGGGTTATTTTTTAAAGTTTCCAAAGAATTTGAGATATATTGAGATGCCAGAAAATTACTTTCCAAATTAAGTTGCAATTGAACCTATTTTGAAAGAGTTATGGTTTATTAAAGTTTCCAAAGAATTTTGCTTTTTAAAATGCCAATTTTTATAATTTTTTCACCTTTTAGGCCATATTTTCTAAAAATATTGATTCAAATCGACTTCGGTAAAGTGATTTATATATATTCAGATGCCAAAAATGTACTTTTACAAATAAAGTTGCAATTGAACCTTTTTTGAAAGAGTTATGGGTTATTAAAGTTTCCAAAAGAATTTGAAGATTATATTATTAGATGCCAGAAAATTACTTTCCAAATTAAGTTGCAATTGAACCTATTTTGAAAGAGTTATGGTTTATTAAAGTTTCCAAAGAATTATGCTTTTTTAAAAATGTCAATTTTTATAAATTTTTCACCTTTAGCCCATATTTCTAAAAAATTGATTCAAATCGACTTCGGTAAAGTGATTTATATATATTCAGATGCCAGAAATGTGCTTTTATAAAGTTGCAATTGAACATTTTTTGAAAGAGTTATGGGTTATTAAAGTTTCCAAAGAATTTAGCTTTTTAAAAATGCCAATATTTTTAATTTTTTCACATTTTGGCCATATTTTCTAAAATATTGATTCAAATCGACTTCGGTAAAGTGATTTATATATATTGAGATGCTAGAAAATTACTTTTTAAATTAAGTTGCAATTGAACCTTTTTTGAAAGAGTTATGGGTTATTAAAGTTTCCAAAGAATTTGAGATATATTGAGATGCCAGAAAATTACTTTCCAAATTAAGTTGCAATTGAACCTATTTTGAAAGAGTTATGGTTTATTAAAGTTTCCAAAGAATTTTGCTTTTTAAAAATGCCAATTTTTATAATTTTTTCACCTCTTAGGCCATATTTTCTAAAATATTGATTCAAATCGACTTCGGTAAAGTGATTTTTATATATTCAGATGCTAGTTATGTAATTTTATAAATAAAATTGCAAATGAACCTATTTTGAAAGAGTTATGGGTTATTTAAGTTTCCAAAGAATTATGCTTTTTAAAAATGTCAATTTTTATAAATTTTTCACCTTTTAGCCCATATTTCTAAAAATTGATTCAAATCCACTTCGGTAAAGTGATTTATATATATTCAGATGCCAAAAATGTACTTTTACAAATAAAGTTGCAATTGAACCTTTTTGAAAGAGTTATGGGTTATTAAAGTTCCAAAGAATTTTGCTTTTTTAAAAATGCCAATTTTTATAATTTTTTCACCCTTTTAGGCCATATTTTCTAAAATATTGATTCAAATCGACTTCGGTAAAGTGATTGATATATATATTGAGATGCCAGAAATTTACTTTCCAAAATAAGTTGTAGTTGAACCTTTTTTAAAAGAGTTATGGGTTATTAAAGTTTCCAAAGAATTTTGCTTTTTTAAAAATGCCAATTTTTATAATTTTTTCACCTTTTAGGCCATATTTTCTAAAATATTGATTCAAATCGACTTCGGTAGAGTGATTTATATATAATGAGATGCCAGAAATTTACTTTCCAAATTAAGTTGCAATTAAACCTTTTTTGAAAGAGTTATGGGTTATTAAAGTTTCCAAAGAATTTAGCTTTTTTAAAATGCCAATTTTTTTAATTTTTTCACATTTTTGGCCATATTTTCTAAAATTTTGATTCAAATCGACTTCGGTAAAGTGATTTATATATAATGAAATGTCAGAAATTTACTTTTATAAATAAAGTTGCAATTAAACCTTTTTTGAAAGAGTTATGGGTTATTAAAGTTTCCAAAGAATTTAGCTTTTTTAAAAATGCCAATATTTTTAATTTTTTCACACTTTTGGCCATATTTTCTAAAATATTGATTCAAATCGACTTCGGTAAAGTGATTTATATATATTGAGATGCCAGAAAATTACTTTTTAAATTAAGTTGCAATTGAACCTTTTTGAAAGAGTTATGGGTTATTAAAGTTTCCAAAGAATTTGAGATATATTGAGATGCCAGAAAATTAACTTTCCAAATTAAGTTGCAATTGAACCTATTTTGAAAGAGTTATGGTTTATTAAAGTTTCCAAAGAATTATGCTTTTTTAAAAATGTCAATTTTTATAAATTTTTCACCTTTTAGCCCATATTTCTAAAAATTGATTCAAATCCACTTCGGTAAAGTGATTTATATATATTCAGATGCCAGAAATGTGCTTTTATAAAGTTGCAATTGAGCATTTTTTGAAAGAGTTATGGGTTATTAAAGTTTCCAAAGAAATTAGCTTTTTTAAAAATGCCAATATTTTCAATTTTTTCACATTTTTGGCCATATTTTCTAAAATATTGATTCAAATCGACTTCGGTAAAGTGATTTATATATATTGAGATGCCAGAAAATTACTTTTTAAATTAAGTTGCAATTGAACCTTTTTGAAAGAGTTATGGGTTATTAAAGTTTCCAAAGAATTTGAGATATATTGAGATGCCAGAAAATTACTTTCCAAATTAAGTTGCAATTGAACCTATTTTGAAAGAGTTATGGTTTATTAAAGTTTCCAAAGAATTTTGCTTTTTAAAAATGCCAATTTTTATAATTTTTTCACCTCTTAGGCCATATTTTCTAAAATATTGATTCAAATCGACTTCGGTAAAGTGATTTTTATATATTCAGATGCCAGTTATGTAATTTTATAAATAAAATTGCAAATGAACCTATTTTGAAAGAGTTATGGGTTATTTAAGTTTCCAAAGAATTATGCTTTTTTAAAAATGCCAATTTTTATAAATTTTTCACCTTTTAGCCCATATTTCTAAAATTTGATTCAAATCCACTTCGGTAAAGTGATTTGTATATATTCAGATGCCAGAAATGTACTTTACAAATAAAGTTGTAATTGAACCTATTTTGAAAGAGTTATGGGTTATTAAAGTTTCCAAAGAATTTAGCTTTTTAAAAATGCCAATTTTTATAATTTTTCACCTTTTAGGCCATATTTTCTAAAATATTGATTCAAATCGACTTCGGTAAAGTGATTTATATATATTGAGATGCCAGAAATTTACTTTCCAAAATAAGTTGCAGTTGAACCTTTTTTGAAAGAGTTATGGGTTATTAAAGTTTCCAAAGAATTTTGTTTGTTTAAAAATGCTAATTTTTATAATTTTTTTCACCTTTTAGGCCATATTTTCTAAAATATTGATTCAAATCGACTTCGGTAGAGTGATTTATATATAATGAAATGTCAGAAATTAACTTTTCAAATAAAGTTGCAGTTGAACCTTTTTGAAAAAGTTATGGGTTATTAAAGTTTCCAAAGAATTTTGCTTTTTAAAAATGCCAATTTTTATAATTTTTTCACCTTTTAGGCCATATTTTCTAAAATATTGATTCAAATCGACTTCGGTAAAGTGATTTATATATATTGAGATGCCAGAAAATTACTTTTTAAATTAAGTTGCAATTGAACCTTTTTTGAAAGAGTTATGGGTTATTAAAGTTTCCAAAGAATTTGAGATATATTGAGATGCCAGAAAATTACTTTCCAAATTAAGTTGCAATTGAACCTATTTTGAAAGAGTTATGGTTTATTAAAGTTTCCAAAGAATTTTGCTTGTTAAAAAATGCCAATTTTTATAATTTTTTCACCTCTTAGGCCATATTTTCTAAAATATTGATTCAAATCGACTTCGGTAAAGTGATTTTTATATATTCAGATGCCAGTTATGTAATTTTATAAATAAAATTGCAAATGAACCTATTTTGAAAGAGTTATGGGTTATTTAAGTTTCCAAAGAATTTAGCTTTTTTAAAAATGTCAATTTTTATAAATTTTTCACCTTTTAGCCCATATTTCTAAAAAATTGATTCAAATCCACTTCGGTAAAGTGATTTATATATATTCAGATGCCAGAAATGTACTTTACAAATAAAGTTGTAATTGAACCTATTTTGAAAGAGTTATGGGTTATTAAAGTTTCCAAAGAATTTAGCTTTTTTAAAAATGCCAATTTTTATAATTTTTTCACCTTTTAGGCCATATTTTCTAAAATATTGATTCAAATCGACTTCGGTAAAGTGATTTATATATATTGAGATGCCAAAAATTTACTTTCCAAAATAAGTTGCAGTTGAACCTTTTTTGAAAGAGTTATGGGTTATTAAAGTTTCCAAAGAATTTTGTTTGTTTAAAAATGCTAATTTTTATAATTTTTTCACCTTTTAGGCCATATTTTCTAAAATATTGATTCAAATCGACTTCGGTAGAGTGATTTATATATAATGAAATGTCAGAAATTTACTTTTCAAATAAAGTTGCAGTTGAACCTTTTTTGAAAGAGTTATGGGTTATTAAAGTTTCCAAAGAATTTTGCTTTTTAAAAATGCCAATTTTTATAATTTTTTCACCTTTTAGGCCATATTTTCTAAAATATTGATTCAAATCGACTTCGGTAAAGTGATTTATATATATTGAGATGCCGGAAAATTACTTTTCAAATTAAGTTTCAATTGAACCTTTTTTGAAAGAGTTATGGGTTATTAAAGTTTCCAAAGAATTTAGCTTTTTTAAAAATGCCAATTTTTTTTAATTTTTTCACATTTTTGGCCATATTTTCTAAAATATTGATTCAAATCGACTTCGGTAAAGTGATTTATATATATTGAGATGCCAGAAATGTACTTTTACAAATAAAGTTGCAATTGAACCTTTTTTGAAAGAGTTATGGGTTATTAAAGTTTCCAAAGAATTTTGCTTTTTTAAAAATACCAATTTTTATAATTTTTTCACTTTTTAGGCCATATTTATTAAGATATTAATTCAAATCGACTTCGGTAAAGTGATTTATATATATTGAGATGCCAGATAATTACTTTCCAAATTAAGTTGCAATTGAACCTATTTTGAAAGAGTTATGGGTTATTAAAGTTTCCAAAGATTTTTGCCTTTTAAAAAATGCCAATTTTTATAATTTTTTCACCTATTAGGCCATATTTTCTAAAATATTGATTCAAATCGACTTCGGTAAAGTGATTTATATATATTCAGATGCCAGTTATGTAATTTTATAAATAAAATTGTAAATGAACCTATTTTGAAAGAGTTATGGGTTATTAAAGTTTCCAAAGAATTTTGCTTTTTTAAAATTGCCAATTTTTATAATTTTTTCACCTTTTAGCCCATATTTCTAAAAAATTGATTCAAATCGACTTCGGTAAAGTGATTTATATATATTCAGATGTCAAAAATTTACTTTTATAAATAAAGTTGCAATTGAACCTATTTTAAAAGAGTTATGGGTTATTAAAATTTCAAAAGAATTTTGCTTTTTTAAAAATGCCAATTTTTATAATTTGTTCACCTATTTGGCCATATTTTCTGAAATATTGACTCAAATCGACTTCGATAAAGTGATTTATATATATTGAGATGCCAGAAAATTACTTTTTAAATTAAGTTGCAATTGAACCTATTTTGAAAGAGTTATGGGTTATTAAAGTTTCCAAAGATTTTTGCCTTTTAAAAAATGCCAATTTTTATAATTTTTTCACCTATTAGGCCATATTTTCTAAAATATTGATTCAAATCGACTTCGGTAAAGTGATTTATATATATTCAGATGCCAGAAATGTACTTTACAAATAAAGTTGCAATTGAACCTTTTTTGAAAGAGTTATGGGTTATTAAAATTTCCAAAGAACTTTGCTTTTTTAAAAATGACAATTTTTTTTAATTTTTTCACATTTTTAGCCATATTTTCTAAAATATTGATTCAAATCGACTTCGGTAAAGTAATTTATATATATGCAGATGGCAGAAATGTTTTTTTTATAAATATAGTTGCAAATAAACCTATTTTGAAAGAGTTATGGGTTATTAAAGTTTCCAAAGAATGTAGCATTTTTAAAAATGTAAATTTTTAAATTTTTTTCACCTTTTAGGCAATATTTTCTAAAGTATTGATTTAAATTGACTTCGGTAAAGTGATTTATATATATTTATATGCCAGAAATTTACTTTCACAAAAAAAGTTGCAGTTGAACCTTTTTTAAAAGAGTTATGGGTTATTAAAGTTTCCAAATAATTTTGCTTTTTTAAAAATGCAAATTTTTATAATTTTTACACCGTTTAGGCCATATTTTCTTAAATATTGATTCAAATCGACTTCGGTAAAGTGATTTATATAAATTATGATGCCAGAAATGTACTTTGACAAATAAAGTTTCAATTAAACCTTTTTTGAAAGAGTTATGGGTTATTAAAGTTTCCAAAGAATTTTGCTTTTATAAAAATGCCAATATTTATAATTTTTCACCTTTTATGCGAAATTTACATTTATAAATAAAATTGCAGTTGAACCTTTTGAAAGAGTTATTGGTTATTCAAGTTTCCAAAGAATTTTGCTTTTTTAAAAATACTAATTTTTATAATTTTTTCACTTTTTAGGCCATATTTATTAAGATATTGATTCAAATCGACTTCGGTAAAGTGATTTATATATATTGAGATGCCAGATAATTACTTTCCAAATTAAGTTGCAATTGAACCTATTTTGAAAGAGTTATGGGTTATTAAAGTTTCCAAAGATTTTTGCCTTTTAAAAAATGCCAATTTTTATAATTTTTTCACCTCTTAGGCCATATTTTCTAAAATATTGATTCAAATCGACTTCGGTAAAGTGATTTATATATATTCAGATGCCAGTTATGTAATTTTATAAATAAAATTGTAAATGAACCTATTTTGAAAGAGTTATGGGTTATTAAAGTTTCCAAAGAATTTTGCTTTTTTAAAAATGCCAATTTTTATAATTTGTTCATCTATTAGGCCATATTTTCTAAAATATTGATTCAAATCGACTTCGATAAAGTGATTTATATTTATTGAGATGCCAGAAAATTACTTTCCAAATTAAGTTGCAATAGAACCTATTTTAAAAGAGTTATAAGTTATTAAAGTTTCCAAAGAATTTTGCATTTTAAAAAATGCCAATTTTTATAATTTTTTCACCTCTTAGGCCATATTTTCTAAAATATTGATTCAAATCGACTTCGGTAAAGTGATTTGTATATATTCAGATGCCAGTTATGTAATTTTATAAATAAAATTGCATTTGAACCTATTTTAAAAGAGTTATGGGTTATTAAAATTTCAAAAGAATTTTGCTTTTTTAAAAATGCAAATTTTTATAATTTGTTCACCTATTAGGCCATATTTTCTAAAATATTGATTCAAATCGACTTCAATAAAGTGATTTATATATATTGAGATGCCAGAAAATTACTTTTCAAATTAAGTTGCAATTGAACCTATTTTGAAAGAGTTATGGGTTATTAAAGTTTCCAAAGAATTTTGCTTTTTAAAAAATGCCAATTTTTATAATTTTTTCATCTCTTAGGCCATATTTTCTAAAATATTGATTCAAATCGACTTCGGTAAAGTGATTTGTATATATTCAGATGCCAGTTATGTAATTTTATAAATAAATTTGCAATTGAACCTTTTTTGAAAGAGTTATGGGTTATTAAAGTTTCCAAAGAATTTTGCTTTTTTAAAAATGCCAATTTTTATAATTTTTTCACCTCTTAGGCCATATTTTCTAAAATATTGATTCAAATCGACTTCGGTAAGGTGATTTATATATATTCAGATGCCAGTTATGTAATTTTATAAATAAAATTGCAATTGAACCTATTTTAAAAGAGTTATGGCTTATTAAAATTTCAAAAGAATTTTGCTTGTTTAAAAATGCCAATTTTTATAATATGTTCACCTATTAGGCCATATTTTCTAAAATATTGATTCAAATCGACTTCGATAAAGTGATTTATATATATTGAGATGCCAGAAAATTACTTTCCAAATTAAGTTGCAATTGAACCTATTTTGAAAGAGTTATGGGTTATTAAAGTTTCCAAATAATTTTGCTTTTAAAAAAATGCCAATTTTTATAATTTTTTCACCTCTTAGGCCATATTTTCTAAAATATTGATTCAAATCGACTTCGGTAAAGTGATTTATATATATTCAGATGCCAGTTATGTAATTTTATAAATAAAATTGCATTTGAACCTATTTTAAAAGAGTTATGGGTTATTAAAATTTCAAAAGAATTTTGCTTTTTTAAAAATGCAAATTTTTATAATTTGTTCACCTATTAGGCCATATTTTCTAAAATATTGATTCAAATCGACTTCAATAAAGTGATTTATATATATTGAGATGCCAGAAAATTACTTTTCAAATTAAGTTGCAATTGAACCTATTTTGAAAGAGTTATGGGTTATTAAAGTTTCCAAAGAATTTTGCTTTTTAAAAAATGCCAATTTTTATAATTTTTTCACCTCTTAGGCCATATTTTCTAAAATATTGATTCAAATCGACTTCGGTAAAGTGATTTGTATATATTCAGATGCCAGTTATGTAATTTTATAAATAAATTTGCAATTGAACCTTTTTTGAAAGAGTTATGGGTTATTAAAGTTTCCAAAGAATTTTGCTTTTTTAAAAATGCTAATTTTTATAATTTTTTCACCTCTTAGGCCATATTTTCTAAAATATTGATTCAAATCGACTTCGGTAAGGTGATTTATATATATTCAGATGCCAGTTATGTAATTTTATAAATAAAATTGCAATTGAACCTATTTTAAAAGAGTTATGGCTTATTAAAATTTCAAAAGAATTTTGCTTGTTTAAAAATGCCAATTTTTATAATATGTTCACCTATTAGGCCATATTTTCTAAAATATTGATTCAAATCGACTTCGATAAAGTGATTTATATATATTGAGATGCCAGAAAATTACTTTCCAAATTAAGTTGCAATTGAACCTATTTTGAAAGAGTTATGGGTTATTAAAGTTTCCAAATAATTTTGCTTTTAAAAAAATGCCAATTTTTATAATTTTTTCACCTCTTAGGCCATATTTTCTAAAATATTGATTCAAATCGACTTCGGTAAAGTGATTTATATATATTCAGATGCCAGTTATGTAATTTTATAAATAAAATTGCAATTGAACCTTTTGAAAGAGTTATGGGTTATTAAAGTTTCCAAAGAATTTTGCTTTTTTAAAAATGCCAATTTTTATAATTTTTTCACTTTTTAGGCCATATTTTCTAAAATATTGATTCAAATCGACTTCGGTAAAGTGATATATATATATTCAGATGCCAGAAATGTACTTTACAAATAAAGTTGAAATTGAACCTTTTTTGAAAGAGTTATGGGTTATTAAAGTTTCCAAAGAACTTTGCTTTTCTAAAAATGACAATTTTTTTTAATTTTTTCACATTTTTAGCCATATTTTCTAAAATATTGATTCAAATCGACTTCGGTAAAGTGATTTATATATATGCAGATGGCAGAAATGTTTTTTTATAAATATAGTTGCAAATAAACCTATTTTGAAAGAGTTATGGGTTATTAAAGTTTCCAAAGAATGTAGCATTTTTAAAAATGTCAATTTTTATAATTTTTTCACCTTTTAGGCAATATTTTCTAAAGTATTGATTTAAATTGACTTCGGTAAAGTGATTTATATATATTTATATGCCAGAAATTTACTTTCACAAAAAAAGTTGCAGTTGAACCTTTTTTAAAAGAGTTATGGGTTATTAAAGTTTCCAAATAATTTTGCTTTTTTAAAAATGCAAATTTTTATAATTTTTACACCTTTTAGGCCATATTTTCTAAAATATTGATTCAAATCGACTTCGGTAAAGTGATTTATATAAATTATGATGCCAGAAATGTACTTTGACAAATAAAGTTTCAATTAAACCCTTTTTTGAAAGAGTTATGGGTTATTAAAGTTTCCAAAGAATTTTGCTTTTTTAAAAATGCCAATTTTATAATTTTTTCACCTTTTAGGCCATATTTTCTAAAATATTGATTCAAATCGACTTCGGTAAAGTGATTGACATATATATTGAGATGCAAGAAATTAACTTTCCAAGTTAAGTTGCAATTGAACCTATTTTGAAAGAGTTATGGGTTATTAAAGTTTCCAAAGAATTTTGCTTTTTAAAAAATGGCAAATTTTATAATTTTTTCACCTCTTAGGCCATATTTTCTAAAATATTCATTCAAATCGACTTCGGTAAAGTGATTTATATATATATTCAGATGCCAGTTATGCAATTTTATAAATAAATTTGCAATTGAACCTATTTTAAAAGAGTTATGGGTTATTAAAGTTTCCAAAGAATTTTGCTTTTTTAAAAATGCCAATTTTTATAATTTTTTCACCTCTTAGGCCATATTTTCTAAAATATTGATTCAAATCGACTTCGGCTTCGACTTGAGATGCCAGAAAATTACTTTTTAAATTAAGTTGCAATTGAACCTTTTTTGAAAGAGTTATGGGTTATTAAAGTTTCCAAAGAATTTAGCTTTTTTAAAAATGCCAATTTTTTTAATTTTTCACATTTTTGGCCATATTTTCTAAAATATTGATTCAAATCGACTTCGGTAAAGTGATTTATATATATTCAGATGCCAGAAATGTACTTTTATAAATTAAGTTACAATAGAACCTTTTTTTGAAAGAGTTATGGGTTATTAAAGTTTCCAAAGAATTTAGCTTTTTTAAAAATGCCAATATTTTTAATTTTTTCACATTTTTGGCCATATTTTCTAAAATATTGATTCAAATCGACTTCGGTAAAGTGATTTATATAAATTCAGATGCCAGAAATGTACTTTTACAAATATAGTTGCAATTGAACCTTTTTTGAAAGAGTTATGGGTTATTAAAGTTTCCAAAGAATTTTGCTTTTTTAAAAATGCCAATTTTTATAATTTTTTCACCTTTTAGGCCATATTTTCTAAAATATTGATTCAAATCGACTTCGGTAGAGTGATTTATATATAATGAGATGCCAGAAATTTACTTTCCAAATAAAGTTGCAGTTGAACCTTTTTTGAAAGAGTTATGGGTTATTAAAGTTTCCAAAGAATTTTCCTTTTTTAGAAATGCCAATTTTTATAATTTTTTCACCTTATAGGCCATATTTTCTAAATTATTGATTCAAATCGATTTCGATAAAGTGATTTATATATAATGAGGTGCCAGAAAATTTCTTTTCAAATTAAGTTGCAATTTACCCTTTTTTGAAAGAGTTATGGGTTATTAAAGTTTCAAAGAATTTAGCTTTTTAAAATGCCAATTTTTATAATTTTTTCACCTTTTAGGCCATATTTCAAAATATTGATTCAAATCGACTTCGATAAAGTGATTTATATTTATTGAGATGCCAGAAAATTACTTTCCAAATTAAGTTGCAATAGAACCTATTTTAAAAGAGTTATAAGTTATTAAAGTTTCCAAAGAATTTGCATTTTAAAAATGCCAATTTTTATAATTTTTTCACCTCTTAGGCCATATTTTCTAAAATATTGATTCAAATCGACTTCGGTAAAGTGATTTGTATATATTCAGATGCCAGTTATGTAATTTTATAAATAAAATTGCATTTGAACCTATTTTAAAAGAGTTATGGGTTATTAAAATTTCAAAAGAATTTTGCTTTTTTAAAAATGCAAATTTTTATAATTTGTTCACCTTTTCAGGCCATATTTTCTAAAATATTGATTCAAATCGACTTCACTAAAGTGATTTATATATATTGAGATGCCAGAAAATTACTTTTCAAATTAAGTTGCAATTGAACCTATTTTGAAAGAGTTATGGGTTATTAAAGTTTCCAAAGAATTTTGCTTTTTAAAAAATGCCAATTTTTATAATTTTTTCACCTCTTAGGCCATATTTTCTAAAGTATTGATTCAAATTGACTTCGGTAAAGTGATTTGTATATATTCAGATGCCAGTTATGTAATTTTACAAATAAAGTTGCAATTGAACCTTTTTCAAAGAGTTATGGGTTATCAAAGTTTCCAAAGAATTTTGCTTTTTTAAAAATGCCAATTTTTATAATTTTTTCACCTCTTAGGCCATATTTTCTAAAATATTGATTCAAATCGACTTCGGTAAGGTGATTTATATATATTCAGATGCTGAAATGTAATTTTATAAATAAATTGCAATTGAACCTATTTTTAAAAGAGTTATGGCTTATTAAAATTTCAAAAGAATTTTGCTTGTTTAAAAATGCCAATTTTTATAATATGTTCACCTATTAGGCCATATTTTCTAAAATATTGATTCAAATCGACTTCGATAAAGTGATTTATATATATTGAGATGCCAGAAAATTACTTTTCTAAATTAAGTTGCAATTGAACCTATTTTGAAAGAGTTATGGGTTATTAAAGTTTCCAAATAATTTTGCTTTTTAAAAAATGCCAATTTTTATAATTTTTTCACCTCTTTGGCCATATTTTCTAAAATATTGATTCAAATCGACTTCTAAAGTGATTTATATATATTCAGATGCTATGTTATGTAATTTTATAAATAAAATTGCATTTGAACCTTATTTTAAAAGAGTTATGGGTTATTAAAATTTCAAAAGAATTTTGCTTTTTTAAAAATGCAAATTTTATAATTTGTTCACCTATTAGGCCATATTTTCTAAAATATTGATTCAAATCGACTTCAATAAAGTGATTTAATATATTGAGATGCCAGAAAATTACTTTTCAAATTAAGTTGCAATGAACCTATTTGAAAGAGTAGGGTTATTAAAGTTTCAAAGAATTTTGCTTTTTAAAAAATGCCAATTTTTATAATTTTTCACCTCTTAGGCCATATTTTCTAAAATATTGATTCAAATCGACTTCGGTAAAGTGATTTGTATATATCAGATGCCAGTTATGTAATTTTATAAATAAATTTGCAATTGAACCTTTTTTGAAAGAGTTATGGGTTATTAAAGTTTCCAAAGAATTTTGCTTTTTAAAAATGCTAATTTTTATAATTTTTTCACCTCTTAGGCCATATTTTCTAAAATATTGATTCAAATCGACTTCGGTAGATTTATATATAATCAGATGCCAGTTAATTTAATTTTGTAAATAAAATTGCAATTGAACCTTATTTTAAAAGAGTTATGGCTTATTAAAATTTCAAAAGAATTTTGCTTGTTTAAAAATGCCAATTTTTATAATATGTTCACCTTATAGGCCATATTTTCTAAAATATTGATTCAAATCGACTTTCGATAAAGTGATTTATATATATTGAGATGCCAGAAAATTACTTTCCAAATTAAGTTGCAATTGAACCTATTTTGAAAGAGTTATGGGTTATTAAAGTTTCCAAATAATTTGCTTTTAAAAATGCCAATTTTTATAATTTTTTCACCTTTTAGGCCATATTTTCTAAAATATTGATTCAAATCGACTGGTAAAGTGATTTATATATATTCAGATGCCAGTTATGTAATTTTATAAATAAATTGCAGTTGAACCTTTTTTGAAAGAGTTATGGGTTATTAAAGTTTCCAAAGAATTTTGCTTTTTTAAAAATGCCAATTTTTATAATTTTTTCACTTTTTAGGCCATATTTTCTAAAATATTGATTCAAATCGACTTCGGTAAAGTGATATATATATATTCAGATGCCAGAAATGTACTTTACAAATAAAGTTGAAATTGAACCTTTTTTGAAAGAGTTATGGGTTATTAAAGTTTCCAAAGAACTTTGCTTTTTAAAAATGACAATTTTTTTAATTTTTTCACATTTTTAGCCATATTTTCTAAAATATTGATTCAAATCGACTTCGGTAAAGTGATTTATATATATGCAGATGGCAGAAATGTTTTTTTTAAATATAGTTGCAAATAAACCTATTTTGAAAGAGTTATGGGTTATTAAAGTTTCCAAAGAATGCAGATTTTTAAAAATGTCAATTTTTATAATTTTTTCACCTTTTAGGCAATATTTTCTAAAGTATTGATTCAAATTGACTTCGGTAAAGTGATTTATATATATTTATATGCCAGAAATTTTTACTTTCACAAAAAAGTTGTAGTTGAACCTTTTTAAAAGAGTTATGGGTTATTAAAGTTTCCAAATTATTGTTTTTTTAAAATGCAAATTTTTATACCTTTTACACCTTTTAGGCCATATTTTCTAAAATATTGATTCAAATCGACTTCGGTAAAGGATTTATATAAATTGAGATGCAAGAAATGTACTTTGACAAATAAAGTTTCAATTAAACCTTTTTGAAAGAGTTATGGGTTGTGTTTCAAAGAAT
>JAECWN010000195.1:0-140527 GCA_018150725.1 Drosophila quadrilineata | reverse complement strand
TAAAGTTTCAAAGAAAAGAATTTTGATTTTAAAAAAATGCTAATTGTTATAATTTTTTCACCTCTTAGGCCATATTTTCTAAAATATTAATTCAAATCGACTTCGGTAAAGTGATTTATATATATTCTGATGCCAGTTATGTAATTTTATAAATAAAATTGCAATTAAATCTATTTTGAAAGAGTTATGGGTTATTAAAGTTTCCAAAGAATTTTGCTTTTTTAAAAATGCCAATTTTTATAATTTTTTCACCTATTAGGCCATATTTTCTAAAATATTGATTCAAATCGACTTCGGTAAAGTGATTTATATATATTCAGATGCCAGTTATGTATTGTATTATTATATTGATTCAAATCGACTTCGGTAAAGTGATTTATATATGTGCAGATGGCAGAAATGTATTTTTATAAATAAAGTTGCAATTGAACCTATTTTGAAAGAGTTATGGGTTATTAAAGTTTCCAAAGAATTTTGATTTTAAAAAAATGCTAATTGTTATAATTTTTTCACCTCTTAGGCCATATTTTCTAAAATATTAATTCAAATCGACTTCGGTAAAGTGATTTATATATATTCTGATGCCAGTTATGTAATTTTATAAATAAAATTGCAATTGAACCTATTTTGAAAGAGTTATGGGTTATTAAAGTTTCCAAAGAATTTTGCTTTTTTAAAAATGCCAATTCTTATAATTTTTTCACCTATTAGGCCATATTTTCTAAAATATTGATTCAAATCGACTTCGGTAAAGTGATTTATATATATTGAGATACCAGGAAATTACTTTCCAAATTAAATTGCAATTGAACCTATTTTGAAAGAGTTATGGGTTATTAAAGATTCCAAAGAATTTTGCTTTCAAAAAATGCCAATTTTTATAATTTTTTCACCTCTTAGGCCATATTTTCTAAAATATTGATTCAAATCGACTTCGGTAAAGTGATTTATATATATTGAGATACCAGGAAATTACTTTCCAAATTAAGTTGCAATTGAAGCTATTTTGAAAGAGTTATGGGTTATTAAAGTTTCCAAAGAATTTTGCTTTTTAAAAAATGCCAATTTTTATAATTTTTTCACCTCTTAGGCCATTATTTCTAAAATATTGATTCAAATCGACTTCGGTAAAGTGATTTATATATATTGAGATGCCAGGAAATTACTTTCCAAATTAAGTTGCAATTGAAGCTATTTTGAAAGAGTTATGGGTTATTGAAGTTTCCAAAGAATTTTGCTTTTTAAAAATGCCAATTTTTATAATTTTTTTCACCTCTTAGGCCATATTTTCTAAAATATTGATTCAAATCGACTTCGGTAAAGTGATTTATATATATTCAGATGCCAGTTATGTATTGTATTATTATATTGATTCAAATCGACTTCGGTAAAGTGATTTATATATGTGCAGATGGCAGAAATGTATTTTTATAAATAAAGTTGCAATTGAACCTATTTTGAAAGAGTTATGGGATATTAAAGTTTCCAAAGAATTTTGATTTTAAAAAAATGCTAATTGTTATAATTTTTTCACCTCTTAGGCCATATTTTCTAAAATATTAATTCAAATCGACTTCGGTAAAGTGATTTATATATATTCTGATGCCAGTTATGTAATTTTATAAATAAAATTGCAATTGAACCTATTTTGAAAGAGTTATGGGTTATTAAAGTTTCCAAAGAATTTTGCTTTTTTAAAAATGCCAATTTTTATAATTTTTTCACCTATTAGGCCATATTTTCTAAAATATTGATTCAAATCGACTTCGGTAAAGTGATTTATATATATTGAGATACCAGAAAATTACTTTCCAAATTAAATTGCAATTGAACCTATTTTGAAAGAGTTATGGGTTATTAAAGTTTCCAAAGAATTTTGCTTTTTTAAAAAATGCCAATTTTTATAATTTTTTCACCTATTAGGCCATATTTTCTAAAATATTGATTCAAATCGACTTCGGTAAAGTGATTTATATATATTGAGATGCCAGAAAATTACTTTCCAAATTAAATTGCAATTGAACCTATTTTGAAAGAGTTATGGGTTATTAAAGATTCCAAAGAATTTTGCTTTCAAAAAAATGCCAATTTTTATAATTTTTTCACCTCTTAGGCCATATTTTCTAAAATATTGATTCAAATCGACTTCGGTAAAGTGATTTATATATATTCAGATGCCAGTTATGTAATTTTATAAATAAAATTGCAATTGAACCTATTTTGAAAGAGTTATGGGTTATTAAAGTTTCCAAAGAATTTTGCTTTTTTAAAAATGCCAATTTTTATAATTTTTTCACCTATTAGGCCATATTTTCTAAAATATTGATTCAAATCGACTTCGGTAAAGTGATTTATATATATTGAGATACCAGGAAATTACTTTCCAAATTAAGTTGCAATTGAAGCTATTTTGAAAGAGTTATGGGTTATTAAAGTTTCCAAAGAATTTTGCTTTTTAAAAAATGCCAATTTTTATAATTTTTTCACCTCTTAGGCCATATTTTCTAAAATATTGATTCAAATCGACTTCGGTAAAGTGATTTATATATATTCAGATGCCAGTTATGTAATTTTATAAATAAAATTGCAATTGAACCTATTTTGAAAGAGTTATGGGTTATTAAAGTTTCCAAAGAATTTTGCTTTTTAAAAATGCCAATTTTTATAATTTTTTTCACCTATTAGGCCATATTTTCTAAAATATTGATTCAAATCGACTTCGGTAAAGTGATTTATATATATTGAGATGCCAGAAAATTACTTTCCAAATTAAATTGCAATTGAACATATTTTGAAAGAGTTATGGGTTATTAAAGATTCCAAAGATTTTTGCTTTCAAAAAAATGCCAATTTTTATAATTTTTTCACCTCTTAGGCCATATTTTCTAAAATATTGATTCAAATCGACTTCGGTAAAGTGATTTATATATATTGAGATACCAGGAAATTACTTTCCAAATTAAGTTGCAATTGAAGCTATTTTGAAAGAGTTATGGGTTATTGAAGTTTCCAAAGAATTTTGCTTTTTAAAAAATGCCAATTTTTATAATTTTTTCACCTCTTAGGCCATATTTTCTAAAATATTGATTCAAATCGACTTCGGTAAAGTGATTTATATATATTCAGATGCCAGTTATGTATTGTATTATTATATTGATTCAAATCGACTTCGGTAAAGTGATTTATATATTGCAGATGCAGAAATTATTTTTATAAATAAAATTGCAATTGAACCTATTTTGAAAGAGTTATGGGTTATTAAAGTTTCCAAAGAATTTTGCTTTTTTAAAAATGCCAATTTTTATAATTTTTTCACCTATTAGGCCATATTTTCTAAAATATTGATTCAAATCGACTTCGGTAAAGTGATTTATATATATTGAGATGCCAGAAAATTACTTTCCAAATTAAATTGCAATTGACCCTATTTTGAAAGAGTTATGGGTTATTAAAGATTCCAAAGAATTTTGCTTTCAAAAAAATGCCAATTTTTATAATTTTTTCACCTCTTAGGCCATATTTTCTAAAATATTGATTCAAATCGACTTCGGTAAAGTGATTTATATATATTCAGATGCCAGTTATGTAATTTTATAAATAAAATTGCAATTGAACCTATTTTGAAAGAGTTATGGGTTATTAAAGTTTCCAAAGAATTTTGCTTTTTTAAAAATGCCAATTTTTATAATTTTTTCACCTATTAGGCCATATTTTCTAAAATATTGATTCAAATCGACTTCGGTAAAGTGATTTATATATATTGAGATACCAGGAAATTACTTTCCAAATTAAGTTGCAATTGAAGCTATTTTGAAAGAGTTATGGGTTATTAAAGTTTCCAAAGAATTTTGCTTTTTTAAAAAATGCCAATTTTTATAATTTTTTCACCTCTTAGGCCATATTTTCTAAAATATTGATTCAAATCGACTTCGGTAAAGTGATTTATATATATTCAGATGCCAGTTATGTAATTTTATAAATAAAATTGCAATTGAACCTATTTTGAAAGAGTTATGGGTTATTAAAGTTTCCAAAGAATTTTGCTTTTTAAAAAATGCCAATTTTTATAATTTTTTCACCTATTAGGCCATATTTTCTAAAATATTGATTCAAATCGACTTCGGTAAAGTGATTTATATATATTGAGATGCCAGAAAATGTACTTTTCTAAATTAAATTGCAATTGAACCTATTTTGAAAGAGTTATGGGTTATTAAAGTTTCCAAAGAATTTTGCTTTTAAAAAATGCCAATTTTTATAATTTTTTCACCTCTTAGGCCATATTTTCTAAAATATTGATTCAAATCGACTTCGGTAAAGTGATTTATATATATTGAGATGCCAGAAAATTACTTTTCCAAATTAAATTGCAATTGAACCTATTTTGAAAGAGTTATGGGTTATTAAAGTTTCCAAAGAATTTTGCTTTTTTAAAAATGCCAATTTTTATAATTTTTTCACCTATTAGGCCATATTTTCTAAAATATTGATTCAAATCGACTTCGGTAAAGTGATTTATATATATTGAGATGCCAGGAAATTACTTTCCAAATTAAGTTGCAATTGAACCTATTTTGAAAGAGTTATGGGTTATTGAAGTTTCCAAAGAATTTTGCTTTTTAAAAAATGCCAATTTTTATAATTTTTTCACCTCTTAGGCCATATTTTCTAAAATATTGATTCAAATCGACTTCGGTAAAGTGATTTATATATATTCAGATGCCAGTTATGTATTGTATTATTATATTGATTCAAATCGACTTCGGTAAAGTGATTTATATATGTGCAGATGGCAGAAATGTATTTTTATAAATAAAATTGCAATTGAACCTATTTTGAAAGAGTTATGGGTTATTAAAGTTTCCAAAGAATTTTGCTTTTTAAAAAATGCCAATTTTTATAATTTTTTCACCTATTAGGCCATATTTTCTAAAATATTGATTCAAATCGACTTCGGTAAAGTGATTTATATATATTGAGATACCAGGAAATTACTTTCAAAATTAAATTGCAATTGAAGCTATTTTGAAAGAGTTATGGGTTATTAAAGTTTCCAAAGAATTTTGCTTTTTTAAAAATGCCAATTTTTATAATTTTTTTCACCTATTAGGCCATATTTTCTAAAATATTGATTCAAATCGACTTCGGTAAAGTGATTTATATATATTCAGATGCCAGTTATGTAATTTTATAAATAAAATTGCAATTGAACCTATTTTGAAAGAGTTATGGGTTATTAAAGTTTCCAAAGAATTTTGCTTTTTTAAAAATGCCAATTTTTATAATTTTTTCACCTATTAGGCCATATTTTCTAAAATATTGATTCAAATCGACTTCGGTAAAGTGATTTATATATATTGAGATACCAGGAAATTACTTTCCAAATTAAGTTGCAATTGAAGCTATTTTGAAAGAGTTATGGGTTATTAAAGTTTCCAAAGAATTTTGCTTTTTAAAAAATGCCAATTTTTATAATTTTTTCACCTCTTAGGCCATATTTTCTAAAATATTGATTCAAATCGACTTCGGTAAAGTGATTTATATATATTCAGATGCCAGTTATGTAATTTTATAAATAAAATTGCAATTGAACCTATTTTGAAAGAGTTATGGGTTATTAAAGTTTCCAAAGAATTTTGCTTTTTTAAAAATGCCAATTTTTATAATTTTTTCACCTATTAGGCCATATTTTCTAAAATATTGATTCAAATCGACTTCGGTAAAGTGATTTATATATATTGAGATGCCAGAAAATTACTTTCCAAATTAAATTGCAATTGAACCTATTTTGAAAGAGTTATGGGTTATTAAAGATTTCCAAAGAATTTTGCTTTTTAAAAAAATGCCAATTTTTATAATTTTTTCACCTCTTAGGCCATATTTTCTAAAATATTGATTCAAATCGACTTCGGTAAAGTGATTTATATATATTGAGATGCCAGAAAATTACTTTCCAAATTAAATTGCAATTGAACCTATTTTGAAAGAGTTATGGGTTATTAAAGATTCCAAAGAATTTTGCTTTCAAAAAAATGCCAATTTTTATAATTTTTTCACCTCTTAGGCCATATTTTCTAAAATATTGATTCAAATCGACTTCGGTAAAGTGATTTATATATATTCAGATGCCAGTTATGTAATTTTATAAATAAAATTGCAATTGAACCTATTTTGAAAGAGTTATGGGTTATTAAAGTTTCCAAAGAATTTTGCTTTTTAAAAATGCCAATTTTTATAATTTTTTCACCTATTAGGCCATATTTTCTAAAATATTGATTCAAATCGACTTCGGTAAAGTGATTTATATATATTGAGATACCAGGAAATTACTTTCCAAATTAAGTTGCAATTGAAGCTATTTTGAAAGAGTTATGGGTTATTAAAGTTTCCAAAGAATTTTGCTTTTTAAAAAATGCCAATTTTTATAATTTTTTCACCTCTTAGGCCATATTTTCTAAAATATTGATTCAAATCGACTTCGGTAAAGTGATTTATATATATTCAGATGCCAGTTATGTATTGTATTATTATATTGATTCAAATCGACTTCGGTAAAGTGATTTATATATGTGCAGATGGCAGAAATGTATTTTTATAAATAAATTTGCAATTGAACCTATTTTGAAAGAGTTATGGGTTATTAAAGTTTCCAAAGAATTTTGCTTTTAAAAAAATGCCAATTTTTATAATTTTTTCACCTATTAGGCCATATTTTCTAAAATATTGATTCAAATCGACTTCGGTAAAGTGATTTATATATATTGAGATACCAGGAAATTACTTTTTATAAATTAAGTTGCAATTGAACCTATTTTGAAAGAGTTATGGGTTATTAAAGTTTCCAAAGAATTTTGCTTTTTTAAAAATGCCAATTTTTATAATTTTTTCACCTATTAGGCCATATTTTCTAAAATATTGATTCAAATCGACTTCGGTAAAGTGATTTATATATATTCAGATGCCAGTTATGTAATTTTATAAATAAAATTGCAATTGAACCTATTTTGAAAGAGTTATGGGTTATTAAAGTTTCCAAAGAATTTTGCTTTTTTAAAAATGCCAATTTTTATAATTTTTTCACCTATTAGGCCATATTTTCTAAAATATTGATTCAAATCGACTTCGGTAAAGTGATTTATATATATTGAGATGCCAGAAAATTACTTTCCAAATTAAGTTGCAATTGAACCTATTTTGAAAGAGTTATGGGTTATTAAAGTTTCCAAAGAATTTTGCTTTTTAAAAAAATGCCAATTTTTATAATTTTTTTCACCTCTTAGGCCATATTTTCTAAAATATTGATTCAAATCGACTTCGGTAAAGTGATTTATATATATTCAGATGCCAGTTATGTAATTTTATAAATAAAATTGCAATTGAACCTATTTTGAAAGAGTTATGGGTTATTAAAGTTTCCAAAGAATTTTGCTTTTTAAAAAATGCCAATTTTTATTAATTTTTTCACCTATTAGGCCATATTTTCTAAAATATTGATTCAAATCGACTTCGGTAAAGTGATTTATATATATTGAGATGCCAGAAAATTACTTTTCAAATTAAATTGCAATTGAACCTATTTTGAAAGAGTTATGGGTTATTAAAGTTTCCAAAGATTTTTGCTTTTAAAAAAATGCCAATTTTTATAATTTTTTCACCTCTTAGGCCATATTTTCTAAAATATTGATTCAAATCGACTTCGGTAAAGTGATTTATATATATTGAGATGCCAGAAAATTACTTTCCAAATTAAATTGCAATTGAACCTATTTTGAAAGAGTTATGGGTTATTAAAGTTTCCAAAGAATTTTGCTTTTAAAAAAATGCCAATTTTTATAATTTTTTCACCTCTTAGGCCATATTTTCTAAAATATTGATTCAAATCGACTTCGGTAAAGTGATTTATATATATTCAGATGCCAGTTATGTAATTTTATAAATAAAATTGCAATTGAACCTATTTTGAAAGAGTTATGGGTTATTAAAGTTTCCAAAGAATTTTGCTTTTTTAAAAATGCCAATTTTTATAATTTTTTCACCTATTAGGCCATATTTTCTAAAATATTGATTCAAATCGACTTCGGTAAAGTGATTTATATATATTGAGATGCCAGAAAATTACTTTCCAAATTAAATTGCAATTGAACCTATTTTGAAAGAGTTATGGGTTATTAAAGTTTCCAAAGAATTTTGCTTTTTAAAAAATGCCAATTTTTATAATTTTTTCACCTCTTAGGCCATATTTTCTAAAATATTGATTCAAATCGACTTCGGTAAAGTGATTTATATATATTGAGATGCCAGAAAATTACTTTTCTAAATTAAATTGCAATTGAACCTATTTTGAAAGAGTTATGGGTTATTAAAGTTTCCAAAGAATTTTGCTTTTTAAAAAATGCCAATTTTTATAATTTTTTCACCTCTTAGGCCATATTTTCTAAAATATTGATTCAAATCGACTTCGGTAAAGTGATTTATATATATTGAGATGCCAGAAAATTACTTTCCAAATTAAATTGCAATTGAACCTATTTTGAAAGAGTTATGGGTTATTAAAGTTTCCAAAGAATTTTGCTTTTAAAAAAATGCCAATTTTTATAATTTTTTCACCTCTTAGGCCATATTTTCTAAAATATTGATTCAAATCGACTTCGGTAAAGTGATTTATATATATTCAGATGCCAGTTATGTAATTTTATAAATAAAATTGCAATTGAACCTATTTTGAAAGAGTTATGGGTTATTAAAGTTTCCAAAGAATTTTGCTTTTTTAAAAATGCCAATTTTTATAATTTTTTCACCTATTAGGCCATATTTTCTAAAATATTGATTCAAATCGACTTCGGTAAAGTGATTTATATATATTGAGATACCAGGAAATTACTTTCCAAATTAAGTTGCAATTGAAGCTATTTTGAAAGAGTTATGGGTTATTAAAGTTTCCAAAGAATTTTGCTTTTTAAAAAATGCCAATTTTTATAATTTTTTCACCTCTTAGGCCATATTTTCTAAAATATTGATTCAAATCGACTTCGGTAAAGTGATTTATATATATTCAGATGCCAGTTATGTATTGTATTATTATATTGATTCAAATCGACTTCGGTAAAGTGATTTATATATGTGCAGATGGCAGAAATGTATTTTTATAAATAAAATTGCAATTGAACCTATTTTGAAAGAGTTATGGGTTATTAAAGTTTCCAAAGAATTTTGCTTTTTAAAAAATGCCAATTTTTATAATTTTTTCACCTATTAGGCCATATTTTCTAAAATATTGATTCAAATCGACTTCGGTAAAGTGATTTATATATATTGAGATGCCAGGAAATTACTTTCCAAATTAAATTGCAATTGAACCTATTTTGAAAGAGTTATGGGTTATTAAAGTTTCCAAAGAATTTTGCTTTTTTAAAAATGCCAATTTTTATAATTTTTTCACCTATTAGGCCATATTTTCTAAAATATTGATTCAAATCGACTTCGGTAAAGTGATTTATATATATTCAGATGCCAGTTATGTAATTTTATAAATAAAATTGCAATTGAACCTATTTTGAAAGAGTTATGGGTTATTAAAGTTTCCAAAGAATTTTGCTTTTTTAAAAATGCCAATTTTTATAATTTTTTCACCTATTAGGCCATATTTTCTAAAATATTGATTCAAATCGACTTCGGTAAAGTGATTTATATATATTGAGATACCAGGAAATTACTTTCCAAATTAAATTGCAATTGAACCTATTTTGAAAGAGTTATGGGTTATTAAAGTTTCCAAAGAATTTTGCTTTTTAAAAAATGCCAATTTTTATAATTTTTTCACCTCTTAGGCCATATTTTCTAAAATATTGATTCAAATCGACTTCGGTAAAGTGATTTATATATATTCAGATGCCAGTTATGTAATTTTATAAATAAAATTGCAATTGAACCTATTTTGAAAGAGTTATGGGTTATTAAAGTTTCCAAAGAATTTTGCTTTTTTAAAAATGCCAATTTTTTTAATTTTTTCACCTATTAGGCCATATTTTCTAAAATATTGATTCAAATCGACTTCGGTAAAGTGATTTATATATATTGAGATGCCAGAAAATTACTTTCCAAATTAAATTGCAATTGAACCTATTTTGAAAGAGTTATGGGTTATTAAAGTTTCCAAAGAATTTTGCTTTTAAAAAATGCCAATTTTTATAATTTTTTCACCTATTAGGCCATATTTTCTAAAATATTGATTCAAATCGACTTCGGTAAAGTGATTTATATATATTGAGATGCCAGAAAATTACTTTCCAAATTAAATTGCAATTGAACCTATTTTGAAAGAGTTATGGGTTATTAAAGATTCCAAAGAATTTTGCTTTTAAAAAAATGCCAATTTTTATAATTTTTTCACCTCTTAGGCCATATTTTCTAAAATATTGATTCAAATCGACTTCGGTAAAGTGATTTATATATATTCAGATGCCAGTTATGTAATTTTATAAATAAAATTGCAATTGAACCTATTTTGAAAGAGTTATGGGTTATTAAAGTTTCCAAAGAATTTTGCTTTTTAAAAATGCCAATTTTTATAATTTTTTCACCTATTAGGCCATATTTTCTAAAATATTGATTCAAATCGACTTCGGTAAAGTGATTTATATATATTGAGATACCAGGAAATTACTTTCCAAATTAAATTGCAATTGAACCTATTTTGAAAGAGTTATGGGTTATTAAAGTTTCCAAAGAATTTTGCTTTTTAAAAAATGCCAATTTTTATAATTTTTTCACCTCTTAGGCCATATTTTCTAAAATATTGATTCAAATCGACTTCGGTAAAGTGATTTATATATATTCAGATGCCAGTTATGTATTGTATTATTATATTGATTCAAATCGACTTCGGTAAAGTGATTTATATATGTGCAGATGGCAGAAATGTATTTTTATAAATAAAGTTGCAATTGAACCTATTTTGAAAGAGTTATGGGTTATTAAAGTTTCCAAAGAATTTTGCTTTTTTAAAAATGCTAATTTTTATAATTTTTTCACCTATTAGGCCATATTTTCTAAAATATTGATTCAAATCGACTTCGGTAAAGTGATTTATATATATTCTGATGCCAGTTATGTAATTTTATAAATAAAATTGCAATTGAACCTATTTTGAAAGAGTTATGGGTTATTAAAGTTTCCAAAGAATTTTGCTTTTTTAAAAATGCCAATTTTTATAATTTTTTCACCTATTAGGCCATATTTTCTAAAATATTGATTCAAATCGACTTCGGTAAAGTGATTTATATATATTGAGATGCCAGAAAATTACTTTCCAAATTAAATTGCAATTGAACCTATTTTGAAAGAGTTATGGGTTATTAAAGATTCCAAAGAATTTTGCTTTTAAAAAAATGCCAATTTTTATAATTTTTTCACCTCTTAGGCCATATTTTCTAAAATATTGATTCAAATCGACTTCGGTAAAGTGATTTATATATATTCAGATGCCAGTTATGTAATTTTATAAATAAAATTGCAATTGAACCTATTTTGAAAGAGTTATGGGTTATTAAAGTTTCCAAAGAATTTTGCTTTTTTAAAAATGCCAATTTTTATAATTTTTTCACCTATTAGGCCATATTTTCTAAAATATTGATTCAAATCGACTTCGGTAAAGTGATTTATATATATTGAGATGCCAGGAAATTACTTTTCAAATTAAGTTGCAATTGAACCTATTTTGAAAGAGTTATGGGTTATTAAAGTTTCCAAAGAATTTTGCTTTTTAAAAAATGCCAATTTTTATAATTTTTTTCACCTCTTAGGCCATATTTTCTAAAATATTGATTCAAATCGACTTCGGTAAAGTGATTTATATATATTGAGATGCCAGTTATGTAATTTTATAAATAAAATTGCAATTGAACCTATTTTGAAAGAGTTATGGGTTATTAAAGTTTCCAAAGAATTTTGCTTTTTTAAAAATGCCAATTTTTATAATTTTTTCACCTATTAGGCCATATTTTCTAAAATATTGATTCAAATCGACTTCGGTAAAGTGATTTATATATATTGAGATGCCAGGAAATTACTTTCAAAATTAAGTTGCAATTGAAGCTATTTTGAAAGAGTTATGGGTTATTAAAGTTTCCAAAGAATTTTGCTTTTTAAAAAATGCCAATTTTTATAATTTTTTTCACCTCTTAGGCCATATTTTCTAAAATATTGATTCAAATCGACTTCGGTAAAGTGATTTATATATATTCAGATGCCAGTTATGTATTGTATTATTATATTGATTCAAATCGACTTCGGTAAAGTGATTTATATATGTGCAGATGGCAGAAATGTATTTTTATAAATAAAGTTGCAATTGAACCTATTTTGAAAGAGTTATGGGTTATTAAAGTTTCCAAAGAATTTTGCTTTTAAAAAAATGCTAATTGTTATAATTTTTTCACCTCTTAGGCCATATTTTCTAAAATATTGATTCAAATCGACTTCGGTAAAGTGATTTATATATATTGAGATGCCAGAAAATTACTTTTCTAAATTAAAATTGCAATTGAACCTATTTTGAAAGAGTTATGGGTTATTAAAGATTCCAAAGAATTTTGCTTTTTAAAAAATGCCAATTTTTATAATTTTTTCACCTCTTAGGCCATATTTTCTAAAATATTGATTCAAATCGACTTCGGTAAAGTGATTTATATATATTCAGATGCCAGTTATGTAATTTTATAAATAAAATTGCAATTAAACCTATTTTGAAAGAGTTATGGGTTATTAAAGTTTCAAAAGAATTTTGCTTTTTTAAAAATGCCAATTTTTATAATTTTTTCACCTATTAGGCCATATTTTCTAAAATATTGATTCAAATCGACTTCGGTAAAGTGATTTATATATATTGAGATGCCAGAAAATTACTTTCCAAATTAAATTGCAATTGAAGCTATTTTGAAAGAGTTATGGGTTATTAAAGTTTCCAAAGAATTTTGCTTTTAAAAAATGCCAATTTTTATAATTTTTTCACCTATTAGGCCATATTTTCTAAAATATTGATTCAAATCGACTTCGGTAAAGTGATTTATATATATTGAGATGCCAGAAAATTACTTTCCAAATTAAATTGCAATTGAACCTATTTTGAAAGAGTTATGGGTTATTAAAGATTCCAAAGAATTTTGCTTTTAAAAAATGCCAATTTTTATAATTTTTTCACCTCTTAGGCCATATTTTCTAAAATATTGATTCAAATCGACTTCGGTAAAGTGATTTATATATATTCAGATGCCAGTTATGTAATTTTATAAATAAAATTGCAATTGAACCTATTTTGAAAGAGTTATGGGTTATTAAAGTTTCCAAAGAATTTTGCTTTTTTAAAAATGCCAATTTTTATAATTTTTTCACCTATTAGGCCATATTTTCTAAAATATTGATTCAAATCGACTTCGGTAAAGTGATTTATATATATTGAGATACCAGGAAATTACTTTTAAAATTAAGTTGCAATTGAAGCTATTTTGAAAGAGTTATGGGTTATTAAAGTTTCCAAAGAATTTTGCTTTTAAAAAATGCCAATTTTTATAATTTTTTCACCTCTTAGGCCATATTTTCTAAAATATTGATTCAAATCGACTTCGGTAAAGTGATTTATATATATTCAGATGCCAGTTATGTATTGTATTATTATATTGATTCAAATCGACTTCGGTAAAGTGATTTATATATGTGCAGATGGCAGAAATGTATTTTTATAAATAAAGTTGCAATTGAACCTATTTTGAAAGAGTTATGGGTTATTAAAGTTTCCAAAGAATTTTGCTTTTAAAAAAATGCTAATTGTTATAATTTTTTCACCTCTTAGGCCATATTTTCTAAAATATTGATTCAAATCGACTTCGGTAAAGTGATTTATATATATTCTGATGCCAGTTATGTAATTTTATAAATAAAATTGCAATTGAACCTATTTTGAAAGAGTTATGGGTTATTAAAGTTTCCAAAGAATTTTGCTTTTTTAAAAATGCCAATTTTTATAATTTTTTCACCTATTAGGCCATATTTTCTAAAATATTGATTCAAATCGACTTCGGTAAAGTGATTTATATATATTGAGATGCCAGAAAATTACTTTCCAAATTAAATTGCAATTGAACCTATTTTGAAAGAGTTATGGGTTATTAAAGATTCCAAAGAATTTTGCTTTTAAAAAAATGCCAATTTTTATAATTTTTTCACCTCTTAGGCCATATTTTCTAAAATATTGATTCAAATCGACTTCGGTAAAGTGATTTATATATATTCAGATGCCAGTTATGTAATTTTATAAATAAAATTGCAATTGAACCTATTTTGAAAGAGTTATGGGTTATTAAAGTTTCCAAAGAATTTTGCTTTTTTAAAAATGCCAATTTTTATAATTTTTTCACCTATTAGGCCATATTTTCTAAAATATTGATTCAAATCGACTTCGGTAAAGTGATTTATATATATTGAGATGCCAGAAAATTACTTTTCAAATTAAGTTGCAATTGAACCTATTTTGAAAGAGTTATGGGTTATTAAAGTTTCCAAAGAATTTTGCTTTTTAAAAAATGCCAATTTTTATAATTTTTTCACCTCTTAGGCCATATTTTCTAAAATATTGATTCAAATCGACTTCGGTAAAGTGATTTATATATATTCAGATGCCAGTTATGTAATTTTATAAATAAAATTGCAATTGAACCTATTTTGAAAGAGTTATGGGTTATTAAAGTTTCCAAAGAATTTTGCTTTTTTAAAAAATGCCAATTTTTATAATTTTTTCACCTTTTAGGCCATATTTTCTAAAATATTGATTCAAATCGACTTCGGTAAAGTGATTTATATATATTGAGATGCCAGAAAATTACTTTCCAAATTAAATTGCAATTGAACCTATTTTGAAAGAGTTATGGGTTATTAAAGTTTCCAAAGAATTTTGCTTTTAAAAAAATGCCAATTTTTATAATTTTTTCACCTCTTAGGCCATATTTTCTAAAATATTGATTCAAATCGACTTCGGTAAAGTGATTTATATATATTGAGATACCAGGAAATTACTTTCCAAATTAAGTTGCAATTGAAGCTATTTTGAAAGAGTTATGGGTTATTAAAGTTTCCAAAGAATTTTGCTTTTTAAAAAATGCCAATTTTTATAATTTTTTCACCTATTAGGCCATATTTTCTAAAATATTGATTCAAATCGACTTCGGTAAAGTGATTTATATATATTGAGATGCCAGAAAATTACTTTCCAAATTAAATTGCAATTGAACCTATTTTGAAAGAGTTATGGGTTATTAAAGATTCCAAAGAATTTTGCTTTTTAAAAAAATGCCAATTTTTATAATTTTTTCACCTCTTAGGCCATATTTTCTAAAATATTGATTCAAATCGACTTCGGTAAAGTGATTTATATATATTCAGATGCCAGAAATGTAATTTTATAAATAAAATTGCAATTGAACCTATTTTGAAAGAGTTATGGGTTATTAAAGTTTCCAAAGAATTTTGCTTTTAAAAAAATGCCAATTTTTATAATTTTTTCACCTCTTAGGCCATATTTTCTAAAATATTGATTCAAATCGACTTCGGTAAAGTGATTTATATATATTCAGATGCCAGTTATGTAATTTTAAAAATAAAATTGCAATTGAACCTATTTTGAAAGAGTTATGGGTTATTAAAGTTTCCAAAGAATTTTGCTTTTTTAAAAATGCCAATTTTTATAATTTTTTTCACCTATTAGGCCATATTTTCTAAAATATTGATTCAAATCGACTTCGGTAAAGTGATTTATATATATTGAGATGCCAGAAAATTACTTTCCAAATTAAATTGCAATTGAACCTATTTTGAAAGAGTTATGGGTTATTAAAGTTTCCAAAGAATTTTGCTTTTAAAAAAATGCCAATTTTTATAATTTTTTCACCTCTTAGGCCATATTTTCTAAAATATTGATTCAAATCGACTTCGGTAAAGTGATTTATATATATTCAGATGCCAGTTATGTAATTTTATAAATAAAATTGCAATTGAACCTATTTTGAAAGAGTTATGGGTTATTAAAGTTTCCAAAGAATTTTGCTTTTTAAAAATGCCAATTTTTATAATTTTTTCACCTATTAGGCCATATTTTCTAAAATATTGATTCAAATCGACTTCGGTAAAGTGATTTATATATATTGAGATGCCAGAAAATTACTTTCCAAATTAAATTGCAATTGAACCTATTTTGAAAGAGTTATGGGTTATTAAAGTTTCCAAAGAATTTTGCTTTTTAAAAAATGCCAATTTTTATAAATTTTTCACCTCTTAGGCCATATTTTCTAAAATATTGATTCAAATCGACTTCGGTAAAGTGATTTATATATATTCAGATGCCAGTTATGTAATTTTATAAATAAAATTGCAATTGAACCTATTTTGAAAGAGTTATGGGTTATTAAAGTTTCCAAAGAATTTTGCTTTTTTAAAAATGCCAATTTTTATAATTTTTTCACCTTTTAGGCCATATTTTCTAAAATATTGATTCAAATCGACTTCGGTAAAGTGATTTATATATATTGAGATGCCAGAAAATTACTTTCCAAATTAAATTGCTGTTGAACCTATTTTGAAAAAGTTATGGGTTATTAAAGTTTCCAAAGAATTTTGCTTTTTAAAAATGCCAATTTTTATAATTTTTTCACCTCTTAGGCCATATTTTCTAAAATATTGATTCAAATCGACTTCGGTAAAGTGATTTATATATATTCAGATGCCAGTTAATGTACTTTTATAAATTAAATTGCAATTGAACCTATTTTCAAAGAGTTATGGGTTATTAAAGTTTCCAAAGAATTTTGCTTTTATAAAAATGCCAATTTTTATAATTTTTTCACCTATTAGTCCATATTTTCTAAAATATTGATTCAAATCGACTTCGGTAAAGTGATTTATATATATTGAGATGCCAGAAAATTACTTTCCAAAATAAATTGCAATTGAACCTATTTTGAAAGAGATATGGCTTATTAAATATTCCAAAGAATTTTGCTTTCAAAAAAATGCCAATTTTTATAATTTTTTCACCTCTTAGGCCATATTTTCTAAAATATTGATTCAAATCGACTTCGGTAAAGTGATTTATATATATTCAGATGCCAGTTATGTAATTTTATAAATAAAATTGCAATTGAACCTATTTTGAAAGAGTTATGGGTTATTAAAGTTTCCAAAGAATTTTGCTTTTTAAAAAATGCCAATTTTTATAATTTTTTCACCTCTTAGGCCATATTTTCTAAAATATTGATTCAAATCGACTTCGGTAAAGTGATTTATATATATTGAGATGCCAGTTATGTAATTTTATAAATAAAATTGCAATTGAACCTATTTTGAAAGAGTTATGGGTTATTAAAGTTTCCAAAGAATTTTGCTTTTTAAAAATGCCAATTTTTATAATTTTTTCACCTATTAGGCCATATTTTCTAAAATATTGATTCAAATCGACTTCGGTAAAGTGATTTATATATATTGAGATGCCAGAAAATTACTTTCCAAATTAAATTGCAATTGAACCTATTTTGAAAGAGTTATGGGTTATTAAAGTTTCCAAAGAATTTTGCTTTTTTAAAAATGCCAATTTTTATAATTTTTTCACCTATTAGGCCATATTTTCTAAAATATTGATTCAAATCGACTTCGGTAAAGTGATTTATATATATTGAGATGCCAGAAAATTACTTTCCAAATTAAATTGCAATTGAACCTATTTTGAAAGAGTTATGGGTTATTAAAGATTCCAAAGAATTTTGCTTTGAAAAAAATGCCAATTTTTATAATTTTTTCACCTCTTAGGCCATATTTTCTAAAATATTGATTCAAATCGACTTCGGTAAAGTGATTTATATATATTCAGATGCCAGTTATGTAATTTTATAAATTAAATTGCAATTGAACCTATTTTGAAAGAGTTATGGGTTATTAAAGTTTCCAAAGAATTTTGCTTTTTAAAAATGCCAATTTTTATAATTTTTTCACCTCTTAGGCCATATTTTCTAAAATATTGATTCAAATCGACTTCGGTAAAGTGATTTATATATATTGAGATGCCAGGAAATGTACTTTTAAAATTAAATTGCAATTGAAGCTATTTTGAAAGAGTTATGGGTTATTAAAGTTTCCAAAGAATTTTGCTTTTTTAAAAATGCCAATTTTTATAATTTTTTCACCTATTAGGCCATATTTTCTAAAATATTGATTCAAATCGACTTCGGTAAAGTGATTTATATATATTCAGATGCCAGTTATGTATTGTATTATTATATTGATTCAAATCGACTTCGGTAAAGTGATTTATATATGTGCAGATGGCAGAAATGTATTTTTATAAATAAAGTTGCAATTGAACCTATTTTGAAAGAGTTATGGGTTATTAAAGTTTCCAAAGAATTTTGATTTTAAAAAAATGCTAATTGTTATAATTTTTTCACCTCTTAGGCCATATTTTCTAAAATATTAATTCAAATCGACTTCGGTAAAGTGATTTATATATATTCTGATGCCAGTTATGTAATTTTATAAATAAAATTGCAATTGAACCTATTTTGAAAGAGTTATGGGTTATTAAAGTTTCCAAAGAATTTTGCTTTTTTAAAAATGCCAATTTTTATAATTTTTTCACCTATTAGGCCATATTTTCTAAAATATTGATTCAAATCGACTTCGGTAAAGTGATTTATATATATTGAGATGCCAGAAAATTACTTTTCCAAATTAAGTTGCAATTGAACCTATTTTGAAAGAGTTATGGGTTATTAAAGTTTCCAAAGAATTTTGCTTTTTAAAAAATGCCAATTTTTATAATTTTTTCACCTATTAGGCCATATTTTCTAAAATATTGATTCAAATCGACTTCGGTAAAGTGATTTATATATATTGAGATGCCAGAAAATTACTTTCCAAATTAAATTGCAATTGAACCTATTTTGAAAGAGTTATGGGTTATTAAAGTTTCCAAAGAATTTTGCTTTTTAAAAAAATGCCAATTTTTATAATTTTTTCACCTCTTAGGCCATATTTTCTAAAATATTGATTCAAATCGACTTCGGTAAAGTGATTTATATATATTCAGATGCCAGTTATGTAATTTTATAAATTAAATTGCAATTGAACCTATTTTGAAAGAGTTATGGGTTATTAAAGTTTCCAAAGAATTTTGCTTTTTAAAAAATGCCAATTTTTATAATTTTTTCACCTCTTAGGCCATATTTTCTAAAATATTGATTCAAATCGACTTCGGTAAAGTGATTTATATATATTGAGATGCCAGGAAATTACTTTCCAAATTAAGTTGCAATTGAAGCTATTTTGAAAGAGTTATGGGTTATTGAAGTTTCCAAAGAATTTTGCTTTTTAAAAAATGCCAATTTTTATAATTTTTTCACCTCTTAGGCCATATTTTCTAAAATATTGATTCAAATCGACTTCGGTAAAGTGATTTATATATATTCAGATGCCAGTTATGTATTGTATTATTATATTGATTCAAATCGACTTCGGTAAAGTGATTTATATATGTGCAGATGGCAGAAATGTATTTTTATAAATAAAGTTGCAATTGAACCTATTTTGAAAGAGTTATGGGTTATTAAAGTTTCCAAAGAATTTTGATTTTAAAAAAATGCTAATTGTTATAATTTTTTCACCTCTTAGGCCATATTTTCTAAAATATTAATTCAAATCGACTTCGGTAAAGTGATTTATATATATTCTGATGCCAGTTATGTAATTTTATAAATAAAATTGCAATTGAACCTATTTTGAAAGAGTTATGGGTTATTAAAGTTTCCAAAGAATTTTGCTTTTTTAAAAATGCCAATTTTTATAATTTTTTCACCTATTAGGCCATATTTTCTAAAATATTGATTCAAATCGACTTCGGTAAAGTGATTTATATATATTCAGATGCCAGTTATGTATTGTATTATTATATTGATTCAAATCGACTTCGGTAAAGTGATTTATATATGTGCAGATGGCAGAAATGTATTTTTATAAATAAAGTTGCAATTGAACCTATTTTGAAAGAGTTATGGGTTATTAAAGTTTCCAAAGAATTTTGATTTTAAAAAAATGCTAATTGTTATAATTTTTTCACCTCTTAGGCCATATTTTCTAAAATATTAATTCAAATCGACTTCGGTAAAGTGATTTATATATATTCTGATGCCAGTTATGTAATTTTATAAATAAAATTGCAATTGAACCTATTTTGAAAGAGTTATGGGTTATTAAAGTTTCCAAAGAATTTTGCTTTTTTAAAAATGCCAATTTTTATAATTTTTTCACCTATTAGGCCATATTTTCTAAAATATTGATTCAAATCGACTTCGGTAAAGTGATTTATATATATTGAGATGCCAGGAAATTACTTTCCAAATTAAATTGCAATTGAACCTATTTTGAAAGAGTTATGGGTTATTAAAGATTCCAAAGAATTTTGCTTTCAAAAAAATGCCAATTTTTATAATTTTTTCACCTCTTAGGCCATATTTTCTAAAATATTGATTCAAATCGACTTCGGTAAAGTGATTTATATATATTGAGATACCAGGAAATTACTTTTCTAAATTAAATTGCAATTGAACCTATTTTGAAAGAGTTATGGGTTATTAAAGTTTCCAAAGAATTTTGCTTTTTAAAAAATGCCAATTTTATAATTTTTTCACCTCTTAGGCCATATTTTCTAAAATATTGATTCAAATCGACTTCGGTAAAGTGATTTATATATATTGAGATGCCAGGAAATTACTTTCCAAATTAAGTTGCAATTGAAGCTATTTTGAAAGAGTTATGGGTTATTGAAGTTTCCAAAGAATTTTGCTTTTTAAAAAATGCCAATTTTTATAATTTTTTTCACCTCTTAGGCCATATTTTCTAAAATATTGATTCAAATCGACTTCGGTAAAGTGATTTATATATATTCAGATGCCAGTTATGTATTGTATTATTATATTGATTCAAATCGACTTCGGTAAAGTGATTTATATATGTGCAGATGGCAGAAATGTATTTTTATAAATAAAGTTGCAATTGAACCTATTTTGAAAGAGTTATGGGTTATTAAAGTTTCCAAAGAATTTTGATTTTAAAAAAATGCTAATTGTTATAATTTTTTCACCTCTTAGGCCATATTTTCTAAAATATTAATTCAAATCGACTTCGGTAAAGTGATTTATATATATTCTGATGCCAGTTATGTAATTTTATAAATAAAATTGCAATTGAACCTATTTTGAAAGAGTTATGGGTTATTAAAGTTTCCAAAGAATTTTGCTTTTTTAAAAATGCCAATTTTTATAATTTTTTCACCTATTAGGCCATATTTTCTAAAATATTGATTCAAATCGACTTCGGTAAAGTGATTTATATATATTGAGATGCCAGAAAATTACTTTCCAAATTAAATTGCAATTGAACCTATTTTGAAAGAGTTATGGGTTATTAAAGTTTCCAAAGAATTTTGCTTTTTAAAAAATGCCAATTTTTATAATTTTTTCACCTCTTAGGCCATATTTTCTAAAATATTGATTCAAATCGACTTCGGTAAAGTGATTTATATATATTGAGATGCCAGAAAATTACTTTTCCAAATTAAATTGCAATTGAACCTATTTTGAAAGAGTTATGGGTTATTAAAGTTTCCAAAGAATTTTGCTTTTAAAAAAATGCCAATTTTTATAATTTTTTCACCTCTTAGGCCATATTTTCTAAAATATTGATTCAAATCGACTTCGGTAAAGTGATTTATATATATTCAGATGCCAGTTATGTAATTTTATAAATAAAATTGCAATTGAACCTATTTTGAAAGAGTTATGGGTTATTAAAGTTTCCAAAGAATTTTGCTTTTTTAAAAATGCCAATTTTTATAATTTTTTCACCTATTAGGCCATATTTTCTAAAATATTGATTCAAATCGACTTCGGTAAAGTGATTTATATATATTGAGATACCAGGAAATTACTTTCCAAATTAAGTTGCAATTGAACCTATTTTGAAAGAGTTATGGGTTATTAAAGTTTCCAAAGAATTTTGCTTTTTAAAAAATGCCAATTTTTATAATTTTTTCACCTCTTAGGCCATATTTTCTAAAATATTGATTCAAATCGACTTCGGTAAAGTGATTTATATATATTCAGATGCCAGTTATGTAATTTTATAAATAAAATTGCAATTGAACCTATTTTGAAAGAGTTATGGGTTATTAAAGTTTCCAAAGAATTTTGCTTTTTTAAAAATGCCAATTTTTATAATTTTTTCACCTATTAGGCCATATTTTCTAAAATATTGATTCAAATCGACTTCGGTAAAGTGATTTATATATATTGAGATGCCAGAAAATTACTTTCCAAATTAAATTGCAATTGAACCTATTTTGAAAGAGTTATGGGTTATTAAAGTTTCCAAAGATTTTTGCTTTTAAAAAAATGCCAATTTTTATAATTTTTTCACCTCTTAGGCCATATTTTCTAAAATATTGATTCAAATCGACTTCGGTAAAGTGATTTATATATATTGAGATGCCAGGTAATTACTTTCCAAATTAAGTTGCAATTGAAGCTATTTTGAAAGAGTTATGGGTTATTGAAGTTTCCAAAGAATTTTGCTTTTTAAAAAATGCCAATTTTTATAATTTTTTCACCTCTTAGGCCATATTTTCTAAAATATTGATTCAAATCGACTTCGGTAAAGTGATTTATATATATTCAGATGCCAGTTATGTATTGTATTATTATATTGATTCAAATCGACTTCGGTAAAGTGATTTATATATGTGCAGATGGCAGAAATGTATTTTTATAAATAAAATTGCAATTGAACCTATTTTGAAAGAGTTATGGGTTATTAAAGTTTCCAAAGAATTTTGCTTTTTAAAAATGCCAATTTTTATAATTTTTTCACCTATTAGGCCATATTTTCTAAAATATTGATTCAAATCGACTTCGGTAAAGTGATTTATATATATTGAGATGCCAGAGAATTACTTTCCAAATTAAATTGCAATTGAACCTATTTTGAAAGAGTTATGGGTTATTAAAGATTCCAAAGAATTTTGCTTTTAAAAAAATGCCAATTTTTATAATTTTTTCACCTCTTAGGCCATATTTTCTAAAATATTGATTCAAATCGACTTCGGTAAAGTGATTTATATATATTCAGATGCCAGTTATGTAATTTTATAAATAAAATTGCAATTGAACCTATTTTGAAAGAGTTATGGGTTATTAAAGTTTCCAAAGAATTTTGCTTTTTTAAAAATGCCAATTTTTATAATTTTTTCACCTATTAGGCCATATTTTCTAAAATATTGATTCAAATCGACTTCGGTAAAGTGATTTATATATATTGAGATACCAGAGTAATTTTCTAAATTAAGTTGCAATTGAAGCTATTTTGAAAGAGTTATGGGTTATTAAAGTTTCCAAAGAATTTTGCTTTTTAAAAAATGCCAATTTTTATAATTTTTTCACCTCTTAGGCCATATTTTCTAAAATATTGATTCAAATCGACTTCGGTAAAGTGATTTATATATATTCAGATGCCAGTTATGTAATTTTATAAATAAAATTGCAATTGAACCTATTTTGAAAGAGTTATGGGTTATTAAAGTTTCCAAAGAATTTTGCTTTTTAAAAATGCCAATTTTTATAATTTTTTCACCTATTAGGCCATATTTTCTAAAATATTGATTCAAATCGACTTCGGTAAAGTGATTTATATATATTGAGATGCCAGAAAATTACTTTCCAAATTAAATTGCAATTGAACCTATTTTGAAAGAGTTATGGGTTATTAAAGTTTCCAAAGAATTTTGCTTTTTAAAAAATGCCAATTTTTATAATTTTTTCACCTCTTAGGCCATATTTTCTAAAATATTGATTCAAATCGACTTCGGTAAAGTGATTTATATATATTGAGATGCCAGAAAATTACTTTCCAAATTAAATTGCAATTGAACCTATTTTGAAAGAGTTATGGGTTATTAAAGTTTCCAAAGAATTTTGCTTTTTAAAAATGCCAATTTTTATAATTTTTTCACCTATTAGGCCATATTTTCTAAAATATTGATTCAAATCGACTTCGGTAAAGTGATTTATATATATTCAGATGCCAGTTATGTATTGTATTATTATATTGATTCAAATCGACTTCGGTAAAGTGATTTATATATGTGCAGATGGCAGAAATGTATTTTTATAAATAAAATTGCAATTGAACCTATTTTGAAAGAGTTATGGGTTATTAAAGTTTCCAAAGAATTTTGCTTTTTAAAAAATGCCAATTTTTATAATTTTTTCACCTATTAGGCCATATTTTCTAAAATATTGATTCAAATCGACTTCGGTAAAGTGATTTATATATATTGAGATACCAGGAAATTACTTTTCAAATTAAATTGCAATTGAACCTATTTTGAAAGAGTTATGGGTTATTAAAGTTTCCAAAGAATTTTGCTTTTAAAAAATGCCAATTTTTATAATTTTTTTCACCTCTTAGGCCATATTTTCTAAAATATTGATTCAAATCGACTTCGGTAAAGTGATTTATATATATTCAGATGCCAGTTATGTAATTTTATAAATAAAATTGCAATTGAACCTATTTTGAAAGAGTTATGGGTTATTAAAGTTTCCAAAGAATTTTGCTTTTTTAAAAATGCCAATTTTTATAATTTTTTCACCTATTAGGCCATATTTTCTAAAATATTGATTCAAATCGACTTCGGTAAAGTGATTTATATATATTGAGATGCCAGGAAATTACTTTCCAAATTAAGTTGCAATTGAAGCTATTTTGAAAGAGTTATGGGTTATTAAAGTTTCCAAAGAATTTTGCTTTTTAAAAAATGCCAATTTTTATAATTTTTTCACCTCTTAGGCCATATTTTCTAAAATATTGATTCAAATCGACTTCGGTAAAGTGATTTATATATATTCAGATGCCAGTTATGTAATTTTATAAATAAAATTGCAATTGAACCTATTTTGAAAGAGTTATGGGTTATTAAAGTTTCCAAAGAATTTTGCTTTTTTAAAAATGCCAATTTTTATAATTTTTTCACCTATTAGGCCATATTTTCTAAAATATTGATTCAAATCGACTTCGGTAAAGTGATTTATATATATTGAGATGCCAGAAAATTACTTTCCAAATTAAATTGCAATTGAACCTATTTTGAAAGAGTTATGGGTTATTAAAGATTCCAAAGATTTTTGCTTTCAAAAAAATGCCAATTTTTATAATTTTTTCACCTCTTAGGCCATATTTTCTAAAATATTGATTCAAATCGACTTCGGTAAAGTGATTTATATATATTGAGATGCCAGAAAATTACTTTCCAAATTAAATTGCAATTGAACCTATTTTGAAAGAGTTATGGGTTATTAAAGTTTCCAAAGAATTTTGCTTTTTTAAAAATGCCAATTTTTATAATTTTTTCACCTATTAGGCCATATTTTCTAAAATATTGATTCAAATCGACTTCGGTAAAATGATTTATATATATTGAGATACCAGGAAATTACTTTCCAAATTAAGTTGCAATTGAACCTATTTTGAAAGAGTTATGGGTTATTAAAGTTTCCAAAGAATTTTGCTTTTTAAAAATGCCAATTTTTATAATTTTTTCACCTCTTAGGCCATATTTTCTAAAATATTGATTCAAATCGACTTCGGTAAAGTGATTTATATATATTCAGATGCCAGTTATGTATTGTATTATTATATTGATTCAAATCGACTTCGGTAAAGTGATTTATATATGTGCAGATGGCAGAAATGTATTTTTATAAATAAAATTGCAATTGAACCTATTTTGAAAGAGTTATGGGTTATTAAAGTTTCAAAAGAATTTTGCTTTTTTAAAAATGCCAATTTTTATAATTTTTTCACCTATTAGGCCATATTTTCTAAAATATTGATTCAAATCGACTTCGGTAAAGTGATTTATATATATTCAGATGCCAGGTAATTACTTTTCCAAATTAAATTGCAATTGAAGCTATTTTGAAAGAGTTATGGGTTATTAAAGTTTCCAAAGAATTTTGCTTTTTAAAAAATGCCAATTTTTATAATTTTTAACACCTATTAGGCCATATTTTCTAAAATATTGATTCAAATCGACTTCGGTAAAGTGATTTATATATATTCAGATGCCAGTTTTGTAATTTTATAAATAAAATTGCAATTGAACCTATTTTGAAAGAGTTATGGGTTATTAAAGTTTCCAAAGAATTTTGCTTTTTTAAAAATGCCAATTTTTATAATTTTTTTCACCTATTAGGCCATATTTTCTAAAATATTGATTCAAATCGACTTCGGTAAAGTGATTTATATATATTGAGATGCCAGTAGTAATTCTTTCCAAATTAAGTTGCAATTGAATTTATTTTGAAAGAGTTATGAGTTATTAAAGTTTCCAAAGAATTTTGCTTTTTAAAAAATGCCAATTTTTATAATTTTTTCACCTCTTAGGCCATATTTTCTAAAATATTGATTCAAATCGACTTCGGTAAAGTGATTTATATATATTCAGATGCCAGTTATGTAATTTTATAAATAAAATTGCAATTGAACCTATTTTGAAAGAGTTATGGGTTATTAAAGTTTCCAAAGAATTTTGCTTTTTTAAAATGCCAATTTTTTATAATTTTTTCACCTATTAGGCCATATTTTCTAAAATATTGATTCAAATCGACTTCGGTAAAGTGATTTATATATATTGAGATGCCAGAAAATTACTTTCCAAATTAAATTGCAATTGAACCTATTTTGAAAGAGTTATGGGTTATTAAAGATTCCAAAGATTTTTGCTTTCAAAAAATGCCAATTTTTATAATTTTTTCACCTTTTAGGCCATATTTTCTAAAATATTGATTCAAATCGACTTCGGTAAAGTGATTTATATATATTGAGATGCCAGAAAATTACTTTCCTAAATTAAATTGCAATTGAACCTATTTTGAAAGAGTTATGGGTTATTAAAGTTTCCAAAGAATTTTGCTTTTTTAAAAATGCCAATTTTTATAATTTTTTCACCTCTTAGGCCATATTTTCTAAAATATTGATTCAAATCGACTTCGGTAAAGTGATTTATATATATTCAGATGCCAGTTATGTAATTTTATAAATAAAATTGCAATTGAACCTATTTTGAAAGAGTTATGGGTTATTAAAGTTTCCAAAGAATTTTGCTTTTTTAAAAATGCCAATTTTTATAATTTTTTCACCTATTAGGCCATATTTTCTAAAATATTGATTCAAATCGACTTCGGTAAAATGATTTATATATATTGAGATACCAGGAAATTACTTTCCAATTTAAGTTGCAATTGAAGCTATTTTGAAAGAGTTATGGGTTATTGAAGTTTCCAAAGAATTTTGCTTTTTAAAAAATGCCAATTTTTATAATTTTTTCACCTCTTAGGCCATATTTTCTAAAATATTGATTCAAATCGACTTCGGTAAAGTGATTTATATATATTCAGATGCCAGTTATGTATTGTATTATTATATTGATTCAAATCGACTTCGGTAAAGTGATTTATATATGTGCAGATGGCAGAAATGTATTTTTATAAATAAAATTGCAATTGAACCTATTTTGAAAGAGTTATGGGTTATTAAAGTTTCAAAAGAATTTTGCTTTTTTAAAAATGCCAATTTTTATAATTTTTTCACCTATTAGGCCATATTTTCTAAAATATTGATTCAAATCGACTTCGGTAAAGTGATTTATATATATTGAGATACCAGGAAATTACTTTCCAAATTAAGTTGCAATTGAAGCTATTTTGAAAGAGTTATGGGTTATTAAAGTTTCCAAAGAATTTTGCTTTTTTAAAAATGCCAATTTTTATAATTTTTTCACCTATTAGGCCATATTTTCTAAAATATTGATTCAAATCGACTTCGGTAAAGTGATTTATATATATTCAGATGCCAGTTATGTAATTTTATAAATAAAATTGCAATTGAACCTATTTTGAAAGAGTTATGGGTTATTAAAGTTTCCAAAGAATTTTGCTTTTTTAAAAATGCCAATTTTTATAATTTTTTCACCTATTAGGCCATATTTTCTAAAATATTGATTCAAATCGACTTCGGTAAAGTGATTTATATATATTGAGATGCCAGGAAATTACTTTCCAAATTAAGTTGCAATTGAACCTATTTTGAAAGAGTTATGGGTTATTAAAGTTTCCAAAGAATTTTGCTTTTAAAAAAATGCCAATTTTTATAATTTTTTCACCTCTTAGGCCATATTTTCTAAAATATTGATTCAAATCGACTTCGGTAAAGTGATTTATATATATTCAGATGCCAGTTATGTAATTTTATAAATAAAATTGCAATTGAACCTATTTTGAAAGAGTTATGGGTTATTAAAGTTTCCAAAGAATTTTGCTTTTTTAAAAATGCCAATTTTTATAATTTTTTCACCTATTAGGCCATATTTTCTAAAATATTGATTCAAATCGACTTCGGTAAAGTGATTTATATATATTGAGATGCCAGAAAATTACTTTCCAAATTAAATTGCAATTGAACCTATTTTGAAAGAGTTATGGGTTATTAAAGATTCCAAAGAATTTTGCTTTCAAAAAAATGCCAATTTTTATAATTTTTTCACCTCTTAGGCCATATTTTCTAAAATATTGATTCAAATCGACTTCGGTGAAGTGATTTATATATATTGAGATGCCAGAAAATTACTTTCCAAATTAAATTGCAATTGAACCTATTTTGAAAGAGTTATGGGTTATTAAAGATTCCAAAGAATTTTGCTTTCAAAAAAATGCCAATTTTTATAATTTTTTTCACCTCTTAGGCCATATTTTCTAAAATATTGATTCAAATCGACTTCGGTAAAGTGATTTATATATATTCAGATGCCAGTTATGTAATTTTATAAATAAAATTGCAATTGAACCTATTTTGAAAGAGTTATGGGTTATTAAAGTTTCCAAAGAATTTTGCTTTTTTAAAAATGCCAATTTTTATAATTTTTTCACCTATTAGGCCATATTTTCTAAAATATTGATTCAAATCGACTTCGGTAAAGTGATTTATATATATTGAGATGCCAGAAAATTACTTTCCAAATTAAATTGCAATTGAACCTATTTTGAAAGAGTTATGGGTTATTAAAGATTCCAAAGAATTTTGCTTTTAAAAAATGCCAATTTTTATAATTTTTTTACCTCTTAGGCCATATTTTCTAAAATATTGATTCAAATCGACTTCGGTAAAGTGATTTATATATATTGAGATGCCAGAAAATTACTTTCCAAATTAAAATTGCAATTGAACCTATTTTGAAAGAGTTATGGGTTATTAAAGTTTCCAAAGAATTTTGCTTTTAAAAAATGCCAATTTTTATAATTTTTTCACCTCTTAGGCCATATTTTCTAAAATATTGATTCAAATCGACTTCGGTAAAGTGATTTATATATATTCAGATGCCAGTTATGTAATTTTATAAATAAAATTGCAATTGAACCTATTTTGAAAGAGTTATGGGTTATTAAAGTTTCCAAAGAATTTTGCTTTTTAAAAATGCCAATTTTTATAATTTTTTCACCTATTAGGCCATATTTTCTAAAATATTGATTCAAATCGACTTCGGTAAAGTGATTTATATATATTGAGATGCCAGGAAATTACTTTCCAAATTAAGTTGCAATTGAAGCTATTTTGAAAGAGTTATGGGTTATTGAAGTTTCCAAAGAATTTTGCTTTTTAAAAATGCCAATTTTTATAATTTTTTCACCTCTTAGGCCATATTTTCTAAAATATTGATTCAAATCGACTTCGGTAAAGTGATTTATATATATTCAGATGCCAGTTATGTATTGTATTATTAGTATTGATTCAAATCGACTTCGGTAAAGTGATTTATAATATGTGCAGATGGCAGAAATGTATTTTTATAAATAAAATTGCAATTGAACCTATTTTGAAAGAGTTATGGGTTATTAAAGTTTCAAAAGAATTTTGCTTTTTTAAAAATGCCAATTTTTATAATTTTTTCACCTATTAGGCCATATTTTCTAAAATATTGATTCAAATCGACTTCGGTAAAGTGATTTATATATATTGAGATGCCAGGAAATTACTTTTATAAATTAAATTGCAATTGAACCTATTTTGAAAGAGTTATGGGTTATTAAAGTTTCCAAAGAATTTTGCTTTTTAAAAATGCCAATTTTTATAATTTTTCACCTATTAGGCCATATTTTCTAAAATATTGATTCAAATCGACTTCGGTAAAGTGATTTATATATATTCAGATGCCAGTTAATGTAATTTTATAAATAAAATTGCAATTGAACCTATTTTGAAAGAGTTATGGGTTATTAAAGTTTCCAAAGAATTTTGCTTTTTTAAAAATGCCAATTTTTATAATTTTTTCACCTATTAGGCCATATTTTCTAAAATATTGATTCAAATCGACTTCGGTAAAGTGATTTATATATATTGAGATGCCAGGAAATTACTTTCCAAATTAAGTTGCAATTGAACCTATTTTGAAAGAGTTATGGGTTATTAAAGTTTCCAAAGAATTTTGCTTTTAAAAAATGCCAATTTTTATAATTTTTTTCACCTCTTAGGCCATATTTTCTAAAATATTGATTCAAATCGACTTCGGTAAAGTGATTTATATATATTCAGATGCCAGTTATGTAATTTTATAAATAAAATTGCAATTGAACCTATTTTGAAAGAGTTATGGGTTATTAAAGTTTCCAAAGAATTTTGCTTTTTTAAAAATGCCAATTTTTATAATTTTTTCACCTATTAGGCCATATTTTCTAAAATATTGATTCAAATCGACTTCGGTAAAGTGATTTATATATATTGAGATGCCAGAAAATTACTTTCCAAATTAAATTGCAATTGAACCTATTTTGAAAGAGTTATGGGTTATTAAAGATTCCAAAGAATTTTGCTTTTAAAAAAATGCCAATTTTTATAATTTTTCACCTATTAGGCCATATTTTCTAAAATATTGATTCAAATCGACTTCGGTAAAGTGATTTATATATATTGAGATGCCAGAAAATTACTTTCCAAATTAAATTGCAATTGAACCTATTTTGAAAGAGTTATGGGTTATTAAAGATTCCAAAGAATTTTGCTTTTAAAAAATGCCAATTTTTATAATTTTTTTCACCTCTTAGGCCATATTTTCTAAAATATTGATTCAAATCGACTTCGGTAAAGTGATTTATATATATTCAGATGCCAGTTATGTAATTTTATAAATAAAATTGCAATTGAACCTATTTTGAAAGAGTTATGGGTTATTAAAGTTTCCAAAGAATTTTGCTTTTTAAAAAATGCCAATTTTTATAATTTTTTCACCTCTTAGGCCATATTTTCTAAAATATTGATTCAAATCGACTTCGGTAAAGTGATTTATATATATTCAGATGCCAGTTATGTATTGTATTATTATATTGATTCAAATCGACTTGGTAAAGTGATTTATATATATCAGATGGTATGTAATTTTATAAATAAAATTGCAATTGAACCTATTTTGAAAGAGTTATGGGTTATTAAAGTTTCCAAAGAATTTTGCTTTTTAAAAATGCCAATTTTTATAATTTTTTCACCTATTAGGCCATATTTTCTAAAATATTGATTCAAATCGACTTCGGTAAAGTGATTTATATATATTGAGATGCCAGGAAATTACTTTTAAAATTAAGTTGCAATTGAACCTATTTTGAAAGAGTTATGGGTTATTAAAGTTTCCAAAGAATTTTGCTTTTTAAAAATGCCAATTTTTATAATTTTTTCACCTCTTAGGCCATATTTTCTAAAATATTGATTCAAATCGACTTCGGTAAAGTGATTTATATATATTCAGATGCCAGTTATGTAATTTTATAAATAAAATTGCAATTGAACCTATTTTGAAAGAGTTATGGGTTATTAAAGTTTCCAAAGAATTTTGCTTTTTAAAAATGCCAATTTTTATAATTTTTTCACCTATTAGGCCATATTTTCTAAAATATTGATTCAAATCGACTTCGGTAAAGTGATTTATATATATTGAGATACCAGGAAATTACTTTTAAAATTAAGTTGCAATTGAAGCTATTTTGAAAGAGTTATGGGTTATTAAAGTTTCCAAAGAATTTTGCTTTTTAAAAAATGCCAATTTTTATAATTTTTTCACCTCTTAGGCCATATTTTCTAAAATATTGATTCAAATCGACTTCGGTAAAGTGATTTATATATATTCAGATGCCAGTTATGTATTGTATTATTATATTGATTCAAATCGACTTCGGTAAAGTGATTTATATATGTGCAGATGGCAGAAATGTATTTTTATAAATAAATTTGCAATTGAACCTATTTTGAAAGAGTTATGGGTTATTAAAGTTTCCAAAGAATTTTGCTTTTAAAAAAATGCTAATTGTTATAATTTTTTCACCTCTTAGGCCATATTTTCTAAAATATTGATTCAAATCGACTTCGGTAAAGTGATTTATATATATTGAGATGCCAGAAAATTACTTTCCAAATTAAATTGCAATTGAACCTATTTTGAAAGAGTTATGGGTTATTAAAGATTCCAAAGAATTTTGCTTTCAAAAAAATGCCAATTTTTATAATTTTTTCACCTCTTAGGCCATATTTTCTAAAATATTGATTCAAATCGACTTCGGTAAAGTGATTTATATATATTCAGATGCCAGTTATGTAATTTTATAAATAAAATTGCAATTAAACCTATTTTGAAAGAGTTATGGGTTATTAAAGTTTCAAAAGAATTTTGCTTTTTTAAAAATGCCAATTTTTATAATTTTTCACCTATTAGGCCATATTTTCTAAAATATTGATTCAAATCGACTTCGGTAAAGTGATTTATATATATTGAGATACCAGAAAATTACTTTCCAAATTAAGTTGCAATTGAAGCTATTTTGAAAGAGTTATGGGTTATTAAAGTTTCCAAAGAATTTTGCTTTTAAAAAATGCCAATTTTTATAATTTTTTCACCTATTAGGCCATATTTTCTAAAATATTGATTCAAATCGACTTCGGTAAAGTGATTTATATATATTGAGATGCCAGAAAATTACTTTCCAAATTAAATTGCAATTGAACCTATTTTGAAAGAGTTATGGGTTATTAAAGATTCCAAAGAATTTTGCTTTGAAAAAAATGCCAATTTTTATAATTTTTTCACCTCTTAGGCCATATTTTCTAAAATATTGATTCAAATCGACTTCGGTAAAGTGATTTATATATATTCAGATGCCAGTTATGTAATTTTATAAATAAAATTGCAATTGAACCTATTTTGAAAGAGTTATGGGTTATTAAAGTTTCCAAAGAATTTTGCTTTTTTAAAAATGCCAATTTTTATAATTTTTTCACCTATTAGGCCATATTTTCTAAAATATTGATTCAAATCGACCTTGGTAAAGTGATTTATATATATTGAGATACCAGGAAATTACTTTTAAAATTAAGTTGCAATTGAAGCTATTTTGAAAGAGTTATGGGTTATTAAAGTTTCCAAAGAATTTTGCTTTTTAAAAAATGCCAAGTTTTATAATTTTTTCACCTCTTAGGCCATATTTTCTAAAATATTGATTCAAATCGACTTCGGTAAAGTGATTTATATATATTCAGATGCCAGTTATGTATTGTATTATTATATTGATTCAAATCGACTTCGGGTAAAGTGATTTATATATATGCAGATGGCAGAAATGTATTTTTATAAATAAATTTGCAATTGAACTCATTTTGAAAGAGTTATGGGTTATTAAAGTTTCCAAAGAATTTTGCTTTTAAAAAAAATGCTAATTGTTATAATTTTTTCACCTCTTAGGCCATATTTTCTAAAATATTGATTCAAATCGACTTCGGTAAAGTGATTTATATATATTCTGATGCCAGTTATGTAATTTTATAAATAAAATTGCAATTGAACCTATTTTGAAAGAGTTATGGGTTATTAAAGTTTCCAAAGAATTTTGCTTTTTTAAAAAATGCCAATTTTTATAATTTTTTCACCTATTAGGCCATATTTTCTAAAATATTGATTCAAATCGACTTCGGTAAAGTGATTTATATATATTGAGATGCCAGAAAATTACTTTCCAAATTAAATTGCAATTGAACCTATTTTGAAAGAGTTATGGGTTATTAAAGATTCCAAAGAATTTTGCTTTTAAAAAATGCCAATTGTTATAATTTTTTTCACCTCTTAGGCCATATTTTCTAAAATATTGATTCAAATCGACTTCGGTAAAGTGATTTATATATATTCAGATGCCAGTTATGTAATTTTATAAATAAAATTGCAATTGAACCTATTTTGAAAGAGTTATGGGTTATTAAAGTTTCCAAAGAATTTTGCTTTTTAAAAATGCCAATTTTTATAATTTTTTCACCTATTAGGCCATATTTTCTAAAATATTGATTCAAATCGACTTCGGTAAAGTGATTTATATATATTGAGATGCCAGAAAATTACTTTCCAAATTAAGTTGCAATTGAACCTATTTTGAAAGAGTTATGGGTTATTAAAGTTTCCAAAGAATTTTGCTTTTTAAAAAATGCCAATTTTTATAATTTTTTCACCTCTTAGGCCATATTTTCTAAAATATTGATTCAAATCGACTTCGGTAAAGTGATTTATATATATTCAGATGCCAGTTATGTAATTTTATAAATAAAATTGCAATTGAACCTATTTTGAAAGAGTTATGGGTTATTAAAGTTTCCAAAGAATTTTGCTTTTTTAAAAATGCCAATTTTTATAATTTTTTCACCTTTTAGGCCATATTTTCTTAAAATATTGATTCAAATCGACTTCGGTAAAGTGATTTATATATATTGAGATGCCAGAAAATTACTTTTAAAATTAAATTGCAATTGAACCTATTTTGAAAGAGTTATGGGTTATTAAAGTTTCCAAAGAATTTTGCTTTTTAAAAAATGCCAATTTTTATAATTTTTTCACCTCTTAGGCCATATTTTCTAAAATATTGATTCAAATCGACTTCGGTAAAGTGATTTATATATATTCAGATGCCAGTTATGTAATTTTATAAATTAAATTGCAATTGAACCTATTTTGAAAGAGTTATGGGTTATTAAAGTTTCCAAAGAATTTTGCTTTTATAAAAATGCCAATTTTTATAATTTTTTCACCTATTAGGCCATATTTTCTAAAATATTGATTCAAATCGACTTCGGTAAAGTGATTTATATATATTGAGATGCCAGAAAATTACTTTTCCAAAATAAATTGCAATTGAACCTATTTTGAAAGAGTTATGGGTTATTAAAGTTTCCAAAGAATTTTGCTTTTTTAAAAAATGCCAATTTTTATAATTTTTTTCACCTCTTAGGCCATATTTTCTAAAATATTGATTCAAATCGACTTCGGTAAAGTGATTTATATATATTCAGATGCCAGAAATGTAATTTTATAAATAAAATTGCAATTGAACCTATTTTGAAAGAGTTATGGGTTATTAAAGTTTCCAAAGAATTTTGCTTTTTAAAAAATGCCAATTTTTATAATTTTTTCACCTCTTAGGCCATATTTTCTAAAATATTGATTCAAATCGACTTCGGTAAAGTGATTTATATATATTGAGATGCCAGTTATGTAATTTTATAAATAAATTGCAATTGAACCTATTTTGAAAGAGTTATGGGTTATTAAAGTTTCCAAAGAATTTTGCTTTTTTAAAAATGCCAATTTTTATAATTTTTTCACCTATTAGGCCATATTTTCTAAAATATTGATTCAAATCGACTTCGGTAAAGTGATTTATATATATTGAGATGCCAGAAAATTACTTTTACAAATTAAATTGCAATTGAACCTATTTTGAAAGAGTTATGGGTTATTAAAGTTTCCAAAGAATTTTGATTTTAAAAAATGCTAATTGTTATAATTTTTTTCACCTCTTAGGCCATATTTTCTAAAATATTGATTCAAATCGACTTCGGTAAAGTGATTTATATATATTCTGATGCCAGTTATGTAATTTTATAAATAAAATTGCAATTGAACCTATTTTGAAAGAGTTATGGGTTATTAAAGTTTCCAAAGAATTTTGCTTTTTAAAAATGCCAATTTTTATAATTTTTTCACCTATTAGGCCATATTTTCTAAAATATTGATTCAAATCGACTTCGGTAAAGTGATTTATATATATTGAGATGCCAGTAAATTACTTTTACAAATTAAATTGCAATTGAACCTATTTTGAAAGAGTTATGGGTTATTAAAGTTTCCAAAGAATTTTGCTTTTTAAAAATGCCAATTTTATAATTTTTTCACCTATTAGGCCATATTTTCTAAAATATTGATTCAAATCGACTTCGGTAAAGTGATTTATATATATTGAGATGCCAGAAAATTACTTTCCAAATTAAATTGCAATTGAACCTATTTTGAAAGAGTTATGGGTTATTAAAGTTTCCAAAGAATTTTGCTTTCAAAAAAATGCCAATTTTTATAATTTTTTCACCTCTTAGGCCATATTTTCTAAAATATTGATTCAAATCGACTTCGGTAAAGTGATTTATATATATTCAGATGCCAGTTATGTAATTTTATAAATAAAATTGCAATTGAACCTATTTTGAAAGAGTTATGGGTTATTAAAGTTTCCAAAGAATTTTGCTTTTTAAAAAAATGCCAATTTTTATAATTTTTTCACCTCTTAGGCCATATTTTCTAAAATATTGATTCAAATCGACTTCGGTAAAGTGATTTATATATATTCAGATGCCAGTTATGTAATTTTATAAATAAAATTGCAATTGAACCTATTTTGAAAGAGTTATGGGTTATTAAAGTTTCCAAAGAATTTTGCTTTTTTAAAAATGCCAATTTTTATAATTTTTTCACCTATTAGGCCATATTTTCTAAAATATTGATTCAAATCGACTTCGGTAAAGTGATTTATATATATTGAGATGCCAGAAAATTACTTTCCAAATTAAGTTGCAATTGAAGCTATTTTGAAAGAGTTATGGGTTATTAAAGTTTCCAAAGAATTTTGCTTTTTAAAAAATGCCAATTTTTATAATTTTTTCACCTCTTAGGCCATATTTTCTAAAATATTGATTCAAATCGACTTCGGTAAAGTGATTTATATATATTCAGATGCCAGTTATGTAATTTTATAAATAAAATTGCAATTGAACCTATTTTGAAAGAGTTATGGGTTATTAAAGTTTCCAAAGAATTTTGCTTTTTTAAAAATGCCAATTTTTATAATTTTTTCACCTATTAGGCCATATTTTCTAAAATATTGATTCAAATCGACTTCGGTAAAGTGATTTATATATATTGAGATGCCAGAAAATTACTTTCCAAATTAAATTGCAATTGAACCTATTTTGAAAGAGTTATGGGTTATTAAAGTTTCCAAAGAATTTTGCTTTTTAAAAAATGCCAATTTTTATAATTTTTTCACCTCTTAGGCCATATTTTCTAAAATATTGATTCAAATCGACTTCGGTAAAGTGATTTATATATATTGAGATGCCAGAAAATTACTTTCCAAATTAAATTGCAATTGAACCTATTTTGAAAGAGTTATGGGTTATTAAAGTTTCCAAAGAATTTTGCTTTTTAAAAAATGCCAATTTTTATAATTTTTTCACCTCTTAGGCCATATTTTCTAAAATATTGATTCAAATCGACTTCGGTAAAGTGATTTATATATATTGAGATGCCAGTAAATTACTTTCTAAATAAAGTTGCAATTGAACCTATTTTGAAAGAGTTATGGGTTATTAAAGTTTCCAAAGAATTTTGCTTTTTTAAAAAATGCCAATTTTTATAATTTTTTCACCTTTTAGGCCATATTTTCTAAAATATTGATTCAAATCGACTTCGGTAAAGTGATTTATATATATTCAGATGCCAGTTATGTAATTTTATAAATAAAATTGCAATTGAACCTATTTTGAAAGAGTTATGGGTTATTAAAGTTTCCAAAGAATTTTGCTTTTTAAAAATGCCAATTTTTATAATTTTTTCACCTTTTATGGCCATATTTTCTAAAATATTGATTCAAATCGACTTCGGTAAAGTGATTTATATATATTGAGATGCCAGAAAATTACTTTCCAAATTAAATTGCAATTGAACCTATTTTGAAAGAGTTATGGGTTATTAAAGTTTCCAAAGAATTTTGCTTTTTAAAAAATGCCAATTTTTATAATTTTTTCACCTCTTAGGCCATATTTTCTAAAATATTGATTCAAATCGACTTCGGTAAAGTGATTTATATATATTCAGATGCCAGTTATGTAATTTTATAAATAAAATTGCAATTGAACCTATTTTGAAAGAGTTATGGGTTATTAAAGTTTCCAAAGAATTTTGCTTTTTTAAAAATGCCAATTTTTATAATTTTTTCACCTTTAGGCCATATTTTCTAAAATATTGATTCAAATCGACTTCGGTAAAGTGATTTATATATATTGAGATGCCAGAAATGTAATTTTATAAATAAAATTGCAATTGAACCTATTTTGAAAGAGTTATGGGTTATTAAAGTTTCCAAAGAATTTTGCTTTTTAAAAATGCCAATTTTTATAATTTTTTCACCTCTTAGGCCATATTTTCTAAAATATTGATTCAAATCGACTTCGGTAAAGTGATTTATATATATTGAGATGCCAGTAAATTACTTTTCTAAATTAAATTGCAATTGAAGCTATTTTGAAAGAGTTATGGGTTATTAAAGTTTCCAAAGAATTTTGCTTTTTAAAAAATGCCAATTTTTATAATTTTTTCACCTCTTAGGCCATATTTTCTAAAATATTGATTCAAATCGACTTCGGTAAAGTGATTTATATATATTCAGATGCCAGTTATGTATTGTATTATTATATTGATTCAAATCGACTTCGGTAAAGTGATTTATATATGTGCAGATGGCAGAAATGTATTTTTATAAATAAAGTTGCAATTGAACCTATTTTGAAAGAGTTATGGGTTATTAAAGTTTCCAAAGAATTTTGATTTTAAAAAAATGCTAATTGTTATAATTTTTTCACCTCTTAGGCCATATTTTCTAAAATATTAATTCAAATCGACTTCGGTAAAGTGATTTATATATATTCTGATGCCAGTTATGTAATTTTATAAATAAAATTGCAATTGAACCTATTTTGAAAGAGTTATGGGTTATTAAAGTTTCCAAAGAATTTTGCTTTTTTAAAAATGCCAATTTTTATAATTTTTTCACCTATTAGGCCATATTTTCTAAAATATTGATTCAAATCGACTTCGGTAAAGTGATTTATATATATTGAGATGCCAGAAAATTACTTTCCAAATTAAATTGCAATTGAACCTATTTTGAAAGAGTTATGGGTTATTAAAGATTCCAAAGAATTTTGCTTTTTAAAAAAATGCCAATTTTTATAATTTTTTTCACCTCTTAGGCCATATTTTCTAAAATATTGATTCAAATCGACTTCGGTAAAGTGATTTATATATATTCAGATGCCAGTTATGTAATTTTATAAATAAAATTGCAATTGAACCTATTTTGAAAGAGTTATGGGTTATTAAAGTTTCAAAAGAATTTTGCTTTTTTAAAAATGCCAATTTTTATAATTTTTTCACCTATTAGGCCATATTTTCTAAAATATTGATTCAAATCGACTTCGGTAAAATGATTTATATATATTGAGATACCAGAAAATTACTTTCCAAATTAAGTTGCAATTGAAGCTATTTTGAAAGAGTTATGGGTTATTAAAGTTTCCAAAGAATTTTGCTTTTTAAAAAATGCCAATTTTTATAATTTTTTCACCTCTTAGGCCATATTTTCTAAAATATTGATTCAAATCGACTTCGGTAAAGTGATTTATATATATTGAGATGCCAGAAATTTACTTTCCAAATTAAGTTGCAATTGAACCTTTTTTGAAAGAGTTATGGGTTATTAAAGTTTCCAAAGAATTTTGCTTTTTAAAAAATGCCAATTTTTATAATTTTTTCACCTCTTAGGCCATATTTTCTAAAATATTGATTCAAATCGACTTCGGTAAAGTGATTTATATATATTCAGATGCCAGTTATGTATTGTATTATTATATTGATTCAAATCGACTTCGGTAAAGTGATTTATATATGTGCAGATGGCAGAAATGTATTTTTATAAATAAAGTTGCAATTGAACCTATTTTGAAAGAGTTATGGGTTATTAAAGTTTCCAAAGAATTTTGCTTTTTAAAAAATGCCAATTTTTATAATTTTTTCACCTCTTAGGCCATATTTTCTAAAATATTAATTCAAATCGACTTCGGTAAAGTGATTTATATATATTCTGATGCCAGTTATGTAATTTTTATAAATAAAATTGCAATTGAACCTATTTTGAAAGAGTTATGGGTTATTAAAGTTTCCAAAGAATTTTGCTTTTTAAAAAATGCCAATTTTTATAATTTTTTCACCTATTAGGCCATATTTTCTAAAATATTGATTCAAATCGACTTCGGTAAAGTGATTTATATATATTCAGATGCCAGAAATATTACTTTCCAAATTAAATTGCAATTGAACCTATTTTGAAAGAGTTATGGGTTATTAAAGTTTCCAAAGAATTTTGCTTTTTAAAAAATGCCAATTTTTATAATTTTTTCACCTCTTAGGCCATATTTTCTAAAATATTGATTCAAATCGACTTCGGTAAAGTGATTTATATATATTCAGATGCCAGTTATGTAATTTTATAAATAAAATTGCAATTGAACCTATTTTGAAAGAGTTATGGGTTATTAAAGTTTCCAAAGAATTTTGCTTTTTAAAAAATGCCAATTTTTATAATTTTTTCACCTATTAGGCCATATTTTCTAAAATATTGATTCAAATCGACTTCGGTAAAGTGATTTATATATATTGAGATGCCAGTTAATTACTTTTCAAATTAAATTGCAATTGAACCTATTTTGAAAGAGTTATGGGTTATTAAAGTTTCCAAAGAATTTTGCTTTTTTAAAAATGCCAATTTTTATAATTTTTTCACCTATTAGGCCATATTTTCTAAAATATTGATTCAAATCGACTTCGGTAAAGTGATTTATATATATTGAGATGCCAGAAAATTACTTTCCAAATTAAATTGCAATTGAACCTATTTTGAAAGAGTTATGGGTTATTAAAGATTCCAAAGAATTTTGCTTTCAAAAAAATGCCAATTTTTATAATTTTTTTCACCTCTTAGGCCATATTTTCTAAAATATTGATTCAAATCGACTTCGGTAAAGTGATTTATATATATTCAGATGCCAGTTATGTAATTTTATAAATAAAATTGCAATTGAACCTATTTTGAAAGAGTTATGGGTTATTAAAGTTTCCAAAGAATTTTGCTTTTTAAAAATGCCAATTTTTATAATTTTTTCACCTATTAGGCCATATTTTCTAAAATATTGATTCAAATCGACTTCGGTAAAGTGATTTATATATATTGAGATACCAGAAAATTACTTTCCAAATTAAGTTGCAATTGAACCTATTTTGAAAGAGTTATGGGTTATTAAAGTTTCCAAAGAATTTTGCTTTTTAAAAAATGCCAATTTTTATAATTTTTTCACCTCTTAGGCCATATTTTCTAAAATATTGATTCAAATCGACTTCGGTAAAGTGATTTATATATATTGAGATGCCAGGAAATTACTTTCCAAATTAAGTTGCAATTGAACCTATTTTGAAAGAGTTATGGGTTATTAAAGTTTCCAAAGAATTTTGCTTTTTAAAAAATGCCAATTTTTATAATTTTTTCACCTCTTAGGCCATATTTTCTAAAATATTGATTCAAATCGACTTCGGTAAAGTGATTTATATATATTCAGATGCCAGTTATGTATTGTATTATTATATTGATTCAAATCGACTTCGGTAAAGTGATTTATATATGTGCAGATGGCAGAAATGTATTTTTATAAATAAAGTTGCAATTGAACCTATTTTGAAAGAGTTATGGGTTATTAAAGTTTCCAAAGAATTTTGATTTTAAAAAAATGCTAATTGTTATAATTTTTTCACCTCTTAGGCCATATTTTCTAAAATATTAATTCAAATCGACTTCGGTAAAGTGATTTATATATATTCTGATGCCAGTTATGTAATTTTATAAATAAAATTGCAATTGAACCTATTTTGAAAGAGTTATGGGTTATTAAAGTTTCCAAAGAATTTTGCTTTTTTAAAAATGCCAATTTTTATAATTTTTTCACCTATTAGGCCATATTTTCTAAAATATTGATTCAAATCGACTTCGGTAAAGTGATTTATATATATTGAGATGCCAGAAAATTACTTTCCAAATTAAATTGCAATTGAACCTATTTTGAAAGAGTTATGGGTTATTAAAGTTTCCAAAGAATTTTGCTTTTAAAAAATGCCAATTTTTATAATTTTTTCACCTCTTAGGCCATATTTTCTAAAATATTGATTCAAATCGACTTCGGTAAAGTGATTTATATATATTCAGATGCCAGTTATGTAATTTTATAAATAAAATTGCAATTGAACCTATTTTGAAAGAGTTATGGGTTATTAAAGTTTCCAAAGAATTTTGCTTTTTAAAAAATGCCAATTTTTATAATTTTTTCACCTATTAGGCCATATTTTCTAAAATATTGATTCAAATCGACTTCGGTAAAGTGATTTATATATATTGAGATGCCAGAAAATTACTTTTCTAAATTAAGTTGCAATTGAACCTATTTTGAAAGAGTTATGGGTTATTAAAGTTTCCAAAGAATTTTGCTTTTTAAAAATGCCAATTTTTATAATTTTTTCACCTCTTAGGCCATATTTTCTAAAATATTGATTCAAATCGACTTCGGTAAAGTGATTTATATATATTGAGATGCCAGTTATGTAATTTTATAAATAAAATTGCAATTGAACCTATTTTGAAAGAGTTATGGGTTATTAAAGTTTCCAAAGAATTTTGCTTTTTTAAAAATGCCAATTTTTATAATTTTTTCACCTATTAGGCCATATTTTCTAAAATATTGATTCAAATCGACTTCGGTAAAGTGATTTATATATATTCAGATGCCAGAAATGTACTTTTATAAATAAAATTGCAATTGAACCTATTTTGAAAGAGTTATGGGTTATTAAAGTTTCCAAAGAATTTTGCTTTTTAAAAAATGCCAATTTTTATAATTTTTTCACCTCTTAGGCCATATTTTCTAAAATATTGATTCAAATCGACTTCGGTAAAGTGATTTATATATATTGAGATGCCAGTTATGTAATTTTATAAATAAAATTGCAATTGAACCTATTTTGAAAGAGTTATGGGTTATTAAAGTTTCCAAAGAATTTTGCTTTTTTAAAAATGCCAATTTTTATAATTTTTTCACCTATTAGGCCATATTTTCTAAAATATTGATTCAAATCGACTTCGGTAAAGTGATTTATATATATTGAGATACCAGGAAATTACTTTTCAAATTAAGTTGCAATTGAAGCTATTTTGAAAGAGTTATGGGTTATTAAAGTTTCCAAAGAATTTTGCTTTTTAAAAAATGCCAATTTTTATAATTTTTTCACCTCTTAGGCCATATTTTCTAAAATATTGATTCAAATCGACTTCGGTAAAGTGATTTATATATATTCAGATGCCAGTTATGTATTGTATTATTATATTGATTCAAATCGACTTCGGTAAAGTGATTTATATATGCAGATGGCAGAAATGTATTTTTATAAATAAAGTTGCAATTGAACCTATTTTGAAAGAGTTATGGGTTATTAAAGTTTCCAAAGAATTTTGCTTTTTAAAAAAATGCCAATTTTTATAATTTTTTCACCTCTTAGGCCATATTTTCTAAAATATTGATTCAAATCGACTTCGGTAAAGTGATTTATATATATTCTGATGCCAGTTATGTAATTTTATAAATAAAATTGCAATTGAACCTATTTTGAAAGAGTTATGGGTTATTAAAGTTTCCAAAGAATTTTGCTTTTTTAAAAATGCCAATTTTTATAATTTTTTCACCTATTAGGCCATATTTTCTAAAATATTGATTCAAATCGACTTCGGTAAAGTGATTTATATATATTGAGATGCCAGAAAATTACTTTACAAATTAAATTGCAATTGAACCTATTTTGAAAGAGTTATGGGTTATTAAAGTTTCCAAAGAATTTTGCTTTTTTAAAAATGCCAATTTTTATAATTTTTTCACCTCTTAGGCCATATTTTCTAAAATATTGATTCAAATCGACTTCGGTAAAGTGATTTATATATATTCAGATGCCAGTTATGTAATTTTATAAATAAAATTGCAATTGAACCTATTTTGAAAGAGTTATGGGTTATTAAAGTTTCCAAAGAATTTTGCTTTTTTAAAAATGCCAATTTTTATAATTTTTTCACCTATTAGGCCATATTTTCTAAAATATTGATTCAAATCGACTTCGGTAAAGTGATTTATATATATTGAGATGCCAGAAAATTACTTTCCAAATTAAATTGCAATTGAACCTATTTTGAAAGAGTTATGGGTTATTAAAGTTTCCAAAGAATTTTGCTTTTTAAAAAAATGCCAATTTTTATAATTTTTTCACCTCTTAGGCCATATTTTCTAAAATATTGATTCAAATCGACTTCGGTAAAGTGATTTATATATATTCAGATGCCAGTTATGTAATTTTATAAATAAAATTGCAATTGAACCTATTTTGAAAGAGTTATGGGTTATTAAAGTTTCCAAAGAATTTTGCTTTTTAAAAAATGCCAATTTTTATAATTTTTTCACCTATTAGGCCATATTTTCTAAAATATTGATTCAAATCGACTTCGGTAAAGTGATTTATATATATTGAGATACCAGGAAATTACTTTTAAAATTAAGTTGCAATTGAAGCTATTTTGAAAGAGTTATGGGTTATTAAAGTTTCCAAAGAATTTTGCTTTTTAAAAAATGCCAATTTTTATAATTTTTTCACCTCTTAGGCCATATTTTCTAAAATATTGATTCAAATCGACTTCGGTAAAGTGATTTATATATATTCAGATGCCAGTTATGTATTGTATTATTATATTGATTCAAATCGACTTCGGTAAAGTGATTTATATATGTGCAGATGGCAGAAATGTATTTTTATAAATAAAGTTGCAATTGAACCTATTTTGAAAGAGTTATGGGTTATTAAAGTTTCCAAAGAATTTTGATTTTAAAAAAATGCTAATTGTTATAATTTTTTCACCTCTTAGGCCATATTTTCTAAAATATTGATTCAAATCGACTTCGGTAAAGTGATTTATATATATTCTGATGCCAGTTATGTAATTTTATAAATAAAATTGCAATTGAACCTATTTTGAAAGAGTTATGGGTTATTAAAGTTTCCAAAGAATTTTGCTTTTTTAAAAATGCCAATTTTTATAATTTTTTCACCTATTAGGCCATATTTTCTAAAATATTGATTCAAATCGACTTCGGTAAAGTGATTTATATATATTGAGATGCCAGAAAATTACTTTCCAAATTAAATTGCAATTGAACCTATTTTGAAAGAGTTATGGGTTATTAAAGTTTCCAAAGAATTTTGCTTTTAAAAAAATGCCAATTTTTATAATTTTTTCACCTCTTAGGCCATATTTTCTAAAATATTGATTCAAATCGACTTCGGTAAAGTGATTTATATATATTCAGATGCCAGTTATGTAATTTTATAAATAAAATTGCAATTGAACCTATTTTGAAAGAGTTATGGGTTATTAAAGTTTCCAAAGAATTTTGCTTTTTAAAAATGCCAATTTTTATAATTTTTTCACCTATTAGGCCATATTTTCTAAAATATTGATTCAAATCGACTTCGGTAAAGTGATTTATATATATTGAGATGCCAGAAAATTACTTTCCAAATTAAGTTGCAATTGAAGCTATTTTGAAAGAGTTATGGGTTATTAAAGTTTCCAAAGAATTTTGCTTTTTTAAAAATGCCAATTTTTATAATTTTTTCACCTCTTAGGCCATATTTTCTAAAATATTGATTCAAATCGACTTCGGTAAAGTGATTTATATATATTCAGATGCCAGTTATGTATTGTATTATTATATTGATTCAAATCGACTTCGGTAAAGTGATTTATATATGTGCAGATGGCAGAAATGTATTTTTATAAATAAAGTTGCAATTGAACCTATTTTGAAAGAGTTATGGGTTATTAAAGTTTCCAAAGAATTTTGCTTTTAAAAAATGCTAATTGTTATAATTTTTTCACCTCTTAGGCCATATTTTCTAAAATATTGATTCAAATCGACTTCGGTAAAGTGATTTATATATATTCTGATGCCAGTTATGTAATTTTATAAATAAAATTGCAATTGAACCTATTTTGAAAGAGTTATGGGTTATTAAAGTTTCCAAAGAATTTTGCTTTTTTAAAAATGCCAATTTTTATAATTTTTTCACCTATTAGGCCATATTTTCTAAAATATTGATTCAAATCGACTTCGGTAAAGTGATTTATATATATTGAGATGCCAGAAAATTACTTTTCAAATTAAATTGCAATTGAACCTATTTTGAAAGAGTTATGGGTTATTAAAGTTTCCAAAGAATTTTGCTTTTTAAAAAATGCCAATTTTTATAATTTTTTCACCTCTTAGGCCATATTTTCTAAAATATTGATTCAAATCGACTTCGGTAAAGTGATTTATATATATTCAGATGCCAGTTATGTAATTTTATAAATAAAATTGCAATTGAACCTATTTTGAAAGAGTTATGGGTTATTAAAGTTTCCAAAGAATTTTGCTTTTTAAAAATGCCAATTTTTATAATTTTTTCACCTATTAGGCCATATTTTCTAAAATATTGATTCAAATCGACTTCGGTAAAGTGATTTATATATATTGAGATGCCAGGAAATTACTTTCCAAATTAAGTTGCAATTGAAGCTATTTTGAAAGAGTTATGGGTTATTAAAGTTTCCAAAGAATTTTGCTTTTTTAAAAATGCCAATTTTTATAATTTTTTCACCTCTTAGGCCATATTTTCTAAAATATTGATTCAAATCGACTTCGGTAAAGTGATTTATATATATTCAGATGCCAGTTATGTATTGTATTATTATATTGATTCAAATCGACTTCGGTAAAGTGATTTATATATGTGCAGATGGCAGAAATGTATTTTTATAAATAAAGTTGCAATTGAACCTATTTTGAAAGAGTTATGGGTTATTAAAGTTTCCAAAGAATTTTGCTTTTAAAAAAATGCTAATTGTTATAATTTTTTCACCTCTTAGGCCATATTTTCTAAAATATTGATTCAAATCGACTTCGGTAAAGTGATTTATATATATTCTGATGCCAGTTATGTAATTTTATAAATAAAATTGCAATTGAACCTATTTTGAAAGAGTTATGGGTTATTAAAGTTTCCAAAGAATTTTGCTTTTTTAAAAATGCCAATTTTTATAATTTTTTCACCTATTAGGCCATATTTTCTAAAATATTGATTCAAATCGACTTCGGTAAAGTGATTTATATATATTGAGATGCCAGAAAATTACTTTTCAAATTAAATTGCAATTGAACCTATTTTGAAAGAGTTATGGGTTATTAAAGTTTCCAAAGAATTTTGCTTTTTAAAAAATGCCAATTTTTATAATTTTTTCACCTCTTAGGCCATATTTTCTAAAATATTGATTCAAATCGACTTCGGTAAAGTGATTTATATATATTCAGATGCCAGTTATGTAATTTTATAAATAAAATTGCAATTGAACCTATTTTGAAAGAGTTATGGGTTATTAAAGTTTCCAAAGAATTTTGCTTTTTTAAAAATGCCAATTTTTATAATTTTTTCACCTCTTAGGCCATAGATGCCAGTTATGTAATTTTATAAATAAAATTGCAATTGAACCTATTTTGAAAGAGTTATGGGTTATTAAAGTTTCCAAAGAATTTTGCTTTTTTAAAAATGCCAATTTTTATAATTTTTTCACCTATTAGGCCATATTTTCTAAAATATTGATTCAAATCGACTTCGGTAAAGTGATTTATATATATTGAGATGCCAGTTAATGTACTTTTATAAATTAAATTGCAATTGAACCTATTTTGAAAGAGTTATGGGTTATTAAAGTTTCCAAAGAATTTTGCTTTTTTAAAAAATGCCAATTTTTATAATTTTTTCACCTCTTAGGCCATATTTTCTAAAATATTGATTCAAATCGACTTCGGTAAAGTGATTTATATATATTGAGATGCCAGAAAATGTATTTTTATAAATTAAGTTGCAATTGAAGCTATTTTGAAAGAGTTATGGGTTATTAAAGTTTCCAAAGAATTTTGCTTTTTAAAAATGCCAATTTTTATAATTTTTTCACCTCTTAGGCCATATTTTCTAAAATATTGATTCAAATCGACTTCGGTAAAGTGATTTATATATATTCAGATGCCAGTTATGTATTGTATTATTATATTGATTCAAATCGACTTCGGTAAAGTGATTTATATATGTGCAGATGGCAGAAATGTATTTTTATAAATAAAGTTGCAATTGAACCTATTTTGAAAGAGTTATGGGTTATTAAAGTTTCCAAAGAATTTTGATTTTAAAAAAATGCTAATTGTTATAATTTTTTCACCTCTTAGACCATATTTTCTAAAATATTGATTCAAATCGACTTCGGTAAAGTGATTTATATATATTCTGATGCCAGTTATGTAATTTTATAAATAAAATTGCAATTGAACCTATTTTGAAAGAGTTATGGGTTATTAAAGTTTCCAAAGAATTTTGCTTTTTTAAAAATGCCAATTTTTATAATTTTTTCACCTATTAGGCCATATTTTCTAAAATATTGATTCAAATCGACTTCGGTAAAGTGATTTATATATATTGAGATGCCAGAAAATTACTTTCCAAATTAAATTGCAATTGAACCTATTTTGAAAGAGTTATGGGTTATTAAAGATTCCAAAGAATTTTGCTTTCAAAAAAATGCCAATTTTTATAATTTTTTCACCTCTTAGGCCATATTTTCTAAAATATTGATTCAAATCGACTTCGGTAAAGTGATTTATATATATTCAGATGCCAGTTATGTAATTTTATAAATAAAATTGCAATTGAACCTATTTTGAAAGAGTTATGGGTTATTAAAGTTTCCAAAGAATTTTGCTTTTTTAAAAATGCCAATTTTTATAATTTTTTCACCTATTAGGCCATATTTTCTAAAATATTGATTCAAATCGACTTCGGTAAAGTGATTTATATATATTGAGATACCAGGAAATTACTTTTCAAATTAAGTTGCAATTGAAGCTATTTTGAAAGAGTTATGGGTTATTAAAGTTTCCAAAGAATTTTGCTTTTTAAAAATGCCAATTTTTATAATTTTTTCACCTCTTAGGCCATATTTTCTAAAATATTGATTCAAATCGACTTCGGTAAAGTGATTTATATATATTCAGATGCCAGTTATGTATTGTATTATTATATTGATTCAAATCGACTTCGGTAAAGTGATTTATATATGTGCAGATGGCAGAAATGTATTTTTATAAATAAAGTTGCAATTGAACCTATTTTGAAAGAGTTATGGGTTATTAAAGTTTCCAAAGAATTTTGATTTTAAAAAAATGCTAATTGTTATAATTTTTTCACCTCTTAGGCCATATTTTCTAAAATATTGATTCAAATCGACTTCGGTAAAGTGATTTATATATATTCTGATTCCAGTTATGTAATTTTATAAATAAAATTGCAATTGAACCTATTTTGAAAGAGTTATGGGTTATTAAAGTTTCCAAAGAATTTTGCTTTTTTAAAAATGCCAATTTTTATAATTTTTTCACCTATTAGGCCATATTTTCTAAAATATTGATTCAAATCGACTTCGGTAAAGTGATTTATATATATTGAGATGCCAGAAAATTACTTTTCAAATTAAGTTGCAATTGAACCTATTTTGAAAAAGTTATGGGTTATTAAAGTTTCCAAAGAATTTTGCTTTTTAAAAAATGCCAATTTTTATAATTTTTTCACCTCTTAGGCCATATTTTCTAAAATATTGATTCAAATCGACTTCGGTAAAGTGATTTATATATATTCAGATGCCAGTTATGTAATTTTATAAATAAAATTGCAATTGAACCTATTTTGAAAGAGTTATGGGTTATTAAAGTTTCCAAAGAATTTTGCTTTTTAAAAATGCCAATTTTTATAATTTTTTCACCTCTTAGGCCATATTTTCTAAAATATTGATTCAAATCGACTTCGGTAAAGTGATTTATATATATTCAGATGCCAGTTATGTAATTTTATAAATAAAATTGCAATTGAACCTATTTTGAAAGAGTTATGGGTTATTAAAGTTTCCAAAGAATTTTGCTTTTTAAAAATGCCAATTTTTATAATTTTTTCACCTCTTAGGCCATATTTTCTAAAATATTGATTCAAATCGACTTCGGTAAAGTGATTTATATATATTCAGATGCCAGTTAATTACTTTTATAAATTAAATTGCAATTGAACCTATTTTGAAAGAGTTATGGGTTATTAAAGTTTCCAAAGAATTTTGCTTTTTTAAAAATGCCAATTTTTATAATTTTTTCACCTATTAGGCCATATTTTCTAAAATATTGATTCAAATCGACTTCGGTAAAGTGATTTATATATATTGAGATGCCAGAAAATTACTTTCAAATTAAATTGCAATTGAACCTATTTTGAAAGAGTTATGGGTTATTAAAGTTTCCAAAGAATTTTGCTTTTAAAAAATGCCAATTTTTATAATTTTTTCACCTCTTAGGCCATATTTTCTAAAATATTGATTCAAATCGACTTCGGTAAAGTGATTTATATATATTCAGATGCCAGTTATGTAATTTTATAAATAAAATTGCAATTGAACCTATTTTGAAAGAGTTATGGGTTATTAAAGTTTCCAAAGAATTTTGCTTTTTTAAAAATGCCAATTTTTATAATTTTTTCACCTATTAGGCCATATTTTCTAAAATATTGATTCAAATCGACTTCGGTAAAGTGATTTATATATATTGAGATGCCAGAAAATTACTTTCCAAATTAAGTTGCAATTGAAGCTATTTTGAAAGAGTTATGGGTTATTAAAGTTTCCAAAGAATTTTGCTTTTTTAAAAATGCCAATTTTTATAATTTTTTCACCTATTAGGCCATATTTTCTAAAATATTGATTCAAATCGACTTCGGTAAAGTGATTTATATATATTGAGATGCCAGGAAATTACTTTCCAAATTAAGTTGCAATTGAAGCTATTTTGAAAGAGTTATGGGTTATTAAAGTTTCCAAAGAATTTTGCTTTTTAAAAAATGCCAATTTTTATAATTTTTTCACCTCTTAGGCCATATTTTCTAAAATATTGATTCAAATCGACTTCGGTAAAGTGATTTATATATATTCAGATGCCAGTTATGTATTGTATTATTATATTGATTCAAATCGACTTCGGTAAAGTGATTTATATATGTGCAGATGGCAGAAATGTATTTTTATAAATAAAGTTGCAATTGAACCTATTTTGAAAGAGTTATGGGTTATTAAAGTTTCCAAAGAATTTTGATTTTAAAAAAATGCTAATTGTTATAATTTTTTCACCTCTTAGGCCATATTTTCTAAAATATTAATTCAAATCGACTTCGGTAAAGTGATTTATATATATTCTGATGCCAGTTATGTAATTTTATAAATAAAATTGCAATTGAACCTATTTTGAAAGAGTTATGGGTTATTAAAGTTTCCAAAGAATTTTGCTTTTTTAAAAATGCCAATTTTTATAATTTTTTTCACCTATTAGGCCATATTTTCTAAAATATTGATTCAAATCGACTTCGGTAAAGTGATTTATATATATTGAGATGCCAGAAAATTACTTTCCAAATTAAATTGCAATTGAACCTATTTTGAAAGAGTTATGGGTTATTAAAGTTTCCAAAGAATTTTGCTTTTTAAAAAATGCCAATTTTTATAATTTTTTCACCTCTTAGGCCATATTTTCTAAAATATTGATTCAAATCGACTTCGGTAAAGTGATTTATATATATTCAGATGCCAGTTATGTATTGTATTATTATATTGATTCAAATCGACTTCGGTAAAGTGATTTATATATGTGCAGATGGCAGAAATGTATTTTTATAAATAAAGTTGCAATTGAACCTATTTTGAAAGAGTTATGGGTTATTAAAGTTTCCAAAGAATTTTGATTTTAAAAAAATGCTAATTGTTATAATTTTTTCACCTCTTAGGCCATATTTTCTAAAATATTAATTCAAATCGACTTCGGTAAAGTGATTTATATATATTCTGATGCCAGTTATGTAATTTTATAAATAAAATTGCAATTGAACCTATTTTGAAAGAGTTATGGGTTATTAAAGTTTCCAAAGAATTTTGCTTTTTTAAAAATGCCAATTTTTATAATTTTTTCACCTATTAGGCCATATTTTCTAAAATATTGATTCAAATCGACTTCGGTAAAGTGATTTATATATATTGAGATGCCAGAAAATTACTTTCCAAATTAAATTGCAATTGAACCTATTTTGAAAGAGTTATGGGTTATTAAAGTTTCCAAAGAATTTTGCTTTTAAAAAAATGCCAATTTTTATAATTTTTTCACCTCTTAGGCCATATTTTCTAAAATATTGATTCAAATCGACTTCGGTAAAGTGATTTATATATATTCAGATGCCAGTTATGTAATTTTATAAATAAAATTGCAATTGAACCTATTTTGAAAGAGTTATGGGTTATTAAAGTTTCCAAAGAATTTTGCTTTTTTAAAAATGCCAATTTTTATAATTTTTTCACCTCTTAGGCCATATTTTCTAAAATATTGATTCAAATCGACTTCGGTAAAGTGATTTATATATATTGAGATGCCAGGAAATTAATTTTCCAAATTAAATTGCAATTGAACCTATTTTGAAAGAGTTATGGGTTATTAAAGTTTCCAAAGAATTTTGCTTTTTTAAAAATGCCAATTTTTATAATTTTTTCACCTATTAGGCCATATTTTCTAAAATATTGATTCAAATCGACTTCGGTAAAGTGATTTATATATATTGAGATGCCAGAAAATTACTTTCCAAATTAAATTGCAATTGAACCTATTTTGAAAGAGTTATGGGTTATTAAAGTTTCCAAAGAATTTTGCTTTTTAAAAAAATGCCAATTTTTATAATTTTTTCACCTCTTAGGCCATATTTTCTAAAATATTGATTCAAATCGACTTCGGTAAAGTGATTTATATATATTCAGATGCCAGTTATGTAATTTTATAAATAAAATTGCAATTGAACCTATTTTGAAAGAGTTATGGGTTATTAAAGTTTCCAAAGAATTTTGCTTTTTTAAAAATGCCAATTTTTATAATTTTTTCACCTATTAGGCCATATTTTCTAAAATATTGATTCAAATCGACTTCGGTAAAGTGATTTATATATATTGAGATACCAGAAAATTACTTTCCAAATTAAGTTGCAATTGAAGCTATTTTGAAAGAGTTATGGGTTATTAAAGTTTCCAAAGAATTTTGCTTTTTAAAAATGCCAATTTTTATAATTTTTTCACCTCTTAGGCCATATTTTCTAAAATATTGATTCAAATCGACTTCGGTAAAGTGATTTATATATATTCAGATGCCAGTTATGTATATTAAATTGACAAATCGAAATTTATATAAAAAATGTATTTTTATAAATAAAGTTGCAATTGAACCTATTTTGAAAGAGTTATGGGTTATTAAAGTTTCCAAAGAATTTTGCTTTTTAAAAAATGCCAATTTTTATAATTTTTTCACCTCTTAGGCCATATTTTCTAAAATATTGATTCAAATCGACTTCGGTAAAGTGATTTATATATATTCTGATGCCAGTTATGTAATTTTATAAATAAAATTGCAATTGAACCTATTTTGAAAGAGTTATGGGTTATTAAAGTTTCCAAAGAATTTTGCTTTTTTAAAAATGCCAATTTTTATAATTTTTTTACCTATTAGGCCATATTTTCTAAAATATTGATTCAAATCGACTTCGGTAAAGTGATTTATATATATTGAGATGCCAGAAAATTACTTTCCAAATTAAATTGCAATTGAACCTATTTTGAAAGAGTTATGGGTTATTAAAGTTTCCAAAGAATTTTGCTTTTTAAAAATGCCAATTTTTATAATTTTTTCACCTCTTAGGCCATATTTTCTAAAATATTGATTCAAATCGACTTCGGTAAAGTGATTTATATATATTCAGATGCCAGTTATGTAATTTTATAAATAAAATTGCAATTAAACCTATTTTGAAAGAGTTATGGGTTATTAAAGTTTCCAAAGAATTTTGCTTTTTTAAAAATGCCAATTTTTATAATTTTTTCACCTTTTAGGCCATATTTTCTAAAATATTGATTCAAATCGACTTCGGTAAAGTGATTTATATATATTCAGATGCCAGAAATTTATTTTTATAAATAAAATTGCAATTGAACCTATTTTGAAAGAGTTATGGGTTATTAAAGTTTCCAAAGAATTTTGCTTTTTTAAAAATGCCAATTTTTATAATTTTTTCACACCTATTAGGCCATATTTTCTAAAATATTGATTCAAATCGACTTCGGTAAAGTGATTTATATATATTGAGATACCAGAAAATTACTTTCCAAATTAAGTTGCAATTGAACCTATTTTGAAAGAGTTATGGGTTATTAAAGTTTCCAAAGAATTTTGCTTTTTAAAAAATGCCAATTTTTATAATTTTTTCACCTCTTAGGCCATATTTTCTAAAATATTGATTCAAATCGACTTCGGTAAAGTGATTTATATATATTCAGATGCCAGTTATTTAATTTTATAAATAAAATTGCAATTGAACCTATTTTGAAAGAGTTATGGGTTATTAAAGTTTCCAAAGAATTTTGCTTTTTTAAAAATGCCAATTTTTATAATTTTTTTCACCTATTAGGCCATATTTTCTAAAATATTGATTCAAATCGACTTCGGTAAAGTGATTTATATATATTGAGATGCCAGTAAATTACTTTCCAAATTAAATTGCAATTGAACCTATTTTGAAAGAGTTATGGGTTATTAAAGTTTCCAAAGAATTTTGCTTTCAAAAAAATGCCAATTTTTATAATTTTTTCACCTCTTAGGCCATATTTTCTAAAATATTGATTCAAATCGACTTCGGTAAAGTGATTTATATATATTCAGATGCCAGTTATGTAATTTTATAAATAAAATTGCAATTGAACCTATTTTGAAAGAGTTATGGGTTATTAAAGTTTCCAAAGAATTTTGCTTTTTTAAAAATGCCAATTTTTATAATTTTTTCACCTATTAGGCCATATTTTCTAAAATATTGATTCAAATCGACTTCGGTAAAGTGATTTATATATATTGAGATACCAGGAAATTACTTTCAAAATTAAGTTGCAATTGAAGCTATTTTGAAAGAGTTATGGGTTATTAAAGTTTCCAAAGAATTTTGCTTTTTAAAAATGCCAATTTTTATAATTTTTTCACCTCTTAGGCCATATTTTCTAAAATATTGATTCAAATCGACTTCGGTAAAGTGATTTATATATATTCAGATGCCAGTTATGTATTGTATTATTATATTGATTCAAATCGACTTCGGTAAAGTGATTTATATATGTGCAGATGGCAGAAATGTATTTTTATAAATAAAGTTTGCAATTGAACCTATTTTGAAAGAGTTATGGGTTATTAAAGTTTCCAAAGAATTTTGCTTTTAAAAAAATGCCAATTGTTATAATTTTTTCACCTCTTAGGCCATATTTTCTAAAATATTGATTCAAATCGACTTCGGTAAAGTGATTTATATATATTCTGATGCCAGTTATGTAATTTTATAAATAAAATTGCAATTGAACCTATTTTGAAAGAGTTATGGGTTATTAAAGTTTCCAAAGAATTTTGCTTTTTTAAAAATGCCAATTTTTATAATTTTTTCACCTATTAGGCCATATTTTCTAAAATATTGATTCAAATCGACTTCGGTAAAGTGATTTATATATATTGAGATGCCAGGAAATTACTTTCCAAATTAAGTTGCAATTGAACCTATTTTGAAAGAGTTATGGGTTATTAAAGTTTCCAAAGAATTTTGCTTTTTAAAAAATGCCAATTTTTATAATTTTTTCACCTCTTAGGCCATATTTTCTAAAATATTGATTCAAATCGACTTCGGTAAAGTGATTTATATATATTCAGATGCCAGTTATGTCAAAAATTACTTTATAAATTAAATTGCAATTGAACCTATTTTGAAAGAGTTATGGGTTATTAAAGTTTCCAAAGAATTTTGCTTTTTAAAAAATGCCAATTTTTATAATTTTTTCACCTCTTAGGCCATATTTTCTAAAATATTGATTCAAATCGACTTCGGTAAAGTGATTTATATATATTCAGATGCCAGTTATGTAATTTTATAAATAAAATTGCAATTGAACCTATTTTGAAAGAGTTATGGGTTATTAAAGTTTCCAAAGAATTTTGCTTTTTAAAAATGCCAATTTTTATAATTTTTTCACCTATTAGGCCATATTTTCTAAAATATTGATTCAAATCGACTTCGGTAAAGTGATTTATATATATTGAGATGCCAGAAAATTACTTTCCAAATTAAGTTGCAATTGAACCTATTTTGAAAGAGTTATGGGTTATTAAAGTTTCCAAAGAATTTTGCTTTTTAAAAATGCCAATTTTTATAATTTTTTCACCTCTTAGGCCATATTTTCTAAAATATTGATTCAAATCGACTTCGGTAAAGTGATTTATATATATTGAGATGCCAGGAAATTACTTTCCAAATTAAGTTGCAATTGAACCTATTTTGAAAGAGTTATGGGTTATTAAAGTTTCCAAAGAATTTTGCTTTTTAAAAAATGCCAATTTTTATAATTTTTTCACCTCTTAGGCCATATTTTCTAAAATATTGATTCAAATCGACTTCGGTAAAGTGATTTATATATATTCAGATGCCAGTTATGTATTGTATTATTATATTGATTCAAATCGACTTCGGTAAAGTGATTTATATATGTGCAGATGGCAGAAATGTATTTTTATAAATAAAGTTGCAATTGAACCTATTTTGAAAGAGTTATGGGTTATTAAAGTTTCCAAAGAATTTTGATTTTAAAAAAATGCTAATTGTTATAATTTTTTCACCTCTTAGGCCATATTTTCTAAAATATTAATTCAAATCGACTTCGGTAAAGTGATTTATATATATTCTGATGCCAGTTATGTAATTTTATAAATAAAATTGCAATTGAACCTATTTTGAAAGAGTTATGGGTTATTAAAGTTTCCAAAGAATTTTGCTTTTTTAAAAATGCCAATTTTTATAATTTTTTCACCTATTAGGCCATATTTTCTAAAATATTGATTCAAATCGACTTCGGTAAAGTGATTTATATATATTGAGATGCCAGAAAATTACTTTCCAAATTAAATTGCAATTGAACCTATTTTGAAAGAGTTATGGGTTATTAAAGATTCCAAAGAATTTTGCTTTTAAAAAAATGCCAATTTTTATAATTTTTTCACCTCTTAGGCCATATTTTCTAAAATATTGATTCAAATCGACTTCGGTAAAGTGATTTATATATATTCAGATGCCAGTTATGTAATTTTATAAATAAAATTGCAATTGAACCTATTTTGAAAGAGTTATGGGTTATTAAAGTTTCCAAAGAATTTTGCTTTTTAAAAATGCCAATTTTTATAATTTTTTCACCTATTAGGCCATATTTTCTAAAATATTGATTCAAATCGACTTCGGTAAAGTGATTTATATATATTGAGATACCAGGAAATTACTTTCCAAATTAAGTTGCAATTGAACCTATTTTGAAAGAGTTATGGGTTATTAAAGTTTCCAAAGAATTTTGCTTTTTTAAAAATGCCAATTTTTATAATTTTTTCACCTCTTAGGCCATATTTTCTAAAATATTGATTCAAATCGACTTCGGTAAAGTGATTTATATATATTCAGATGCCAGTTATGTAATTTTTATAAATAAAATTGCAATTGAACCTATTTTGAAAGAGTTATGGGTTATTAAAGTTTCCAAAGAATTTTGCTTTTTAAAAAATGCCAATTTTTATAATTTTTTCACCTTTTAGGCCATATTTTCTAAAATATTGATTCAAATCGACTTCGGTAAAGTGATTTATATATATTCAGATGCGAAGAAATTTACTTTTCAAATAAATTTGCAATTGAACCTATTTTGAAAGAGTTATGGGTTATTAAAGTTTCCAAAGAATTTTGCTTTTTAAAAATGCCAATTTTTATAATTTTTTCACCTTTTAGGCCATATTTTCTAAAATATTGATTCAAATCGACTTCGGTAAAGTGATTTATATATATTGAGATGCCAGAAAATTACTTTCCAAATTAAGTTGCAATTGAACCTATTTTGAAAGAGTTATGGGTTATTAAAGTTTCCAAAGAATTTTGCTTTTAAAAAAATGCCAATTTTTATAATTTTTTTCACCTATTAGGCCATATTTTCTAAAATATTGATTCAAATCGACTTCGGTAAAGTGATTTATATATATTCAGATGCCAGAAAATTACTTTCCAAATTAAGTTGCAATTGAACCTATTTTGAAAGAGTTATGGGTTATTAAAGTTTCCAAAGAATTTTGCTTTTTAAAAAATGCCAATTTTTATAATTTTTTCACCTCTTAGGCCATATTTTCTAAAATATTGATTCAAATCGACTTCGGTAAAGTGATTTATATATATTCAGATGCCAGTTATGTAATTTTATAAATAAAATTGCAATTGAACCTATTTTGAAAGAGTTATGGGTTATTAAAGTTTCCAAAGAATTTTGCTTTTTTAAAAATGCCAATTTTTATAATTTTTTCACCTTTTAGGCCATATTTTCTAAAATATTGATTCAAATCGACTTCGGTAAAGTGATTTATATATATTCAGATGCCAGAAAATTTATTTTTCAAATAAATTTGCAATTGAACCTATTTTGAAAGAGTTATGGGTTATTAAAGTTTCCAAAGAATTTTGCTTTTTAAAAAATGCCAATTTTTATAATTTTTTCACCTTTTAGGCCATATTTTCTAAAATATTGATTCAAATCGACTTCGGTAAAGTGATTTATATATATTGAGATGCCAGGAAATTACTTTCCAAATTAAGTTGCAATTGAAGCTATTTTGAAAGAGTTATGGGTTATTAAAGTTTCCAAAGAATTTTGCTTTTTAAAAATGCCAATTTTTATAATTTTTTCACCTATTAGGCCATATTTTCTAAAATATTGATTCAAATCGACTTCGGTAAAGTGATTTATATATATTCAGATGCGAAAAATTTATTTTTCAAATAAATTTACAATTGAAATATTTTAGTTTTTGAAAGAGTTATGGGTTATTAAAGTTTCCAAAGAATTTTGCTTTTTAAAAATGCCAATTTTTATAATTTTTTCACATTTTTGGCCATATTTTCTAAAATATTGATTCAAATCGACTTCGGTAAAGTGATTTATATATATTCAGATGCCAGAAAATTTATTTTTCAAATAAAATTGCAATTGAACCTATTTTGAAAGAGTTATGGGTTATTAAAGATTTCCAAAGAATTTTGCTTTTTAAAAATGCCAATTTTTATAATTTTTTCACCTTTTAGGCCATATTTTCTAAAATATTGATTCAAATCGACTTCGGTAAAGTGATTTATATATATTCAGATGCCAGAAATTTATTTTTCTAAATAAAATTGCAATTGAACGTATTTTGAAAGAGTTATGGGTTATTAAAGTTTCCAAAGAATTTTGCTTTTTTAAAAAATGCCAATTTTTATAATTTTTTCACCTATTAGGCCATATTTTCTAAAATATTGATTCAAATCGACTTCGGTAAAGTGATTTATATATATTGAGATACCAGGAAATTACTTTTCAAATTAAGTTGCAATTGAAGCTATTTTGAAAGAGTTATGGGTTATTAAAGTTTCCAAAGAATTTTGCTTTTTAAAAAATGCCAATTTTTATAATTTTTTCACCTCTTAGGCCATATTTTCTAAAATATTGATTCAAATCGACTTCGGTAAAGTGATTTATATATATTCAGATGCCAGTTATGTATTGTATTATTATATTGATTCAAATCGACTTCGGTAAAGTGATTTATATATGTGCAGATGGCAGAAATGTATTTTTATAAATAAATTTGCAATTGAACCTATTTTGAAAGAGTTATGGGTTATTAAAGTTTCCAAAGAATTTTGCTTTTAAAAAAATGCTAATTGTTATAATTTTTTCACCTCTTAGGCCATATTTTCTAAAATATTGATTCAAATCGACTTCGGTAAAGTGATTTATATATATTCTGATGCCAGTTATGTAATTTTATAAATAAAATTGCAATTGAACCTATTTTGAAAGAGTTATGGGTTATTAAAGTTTCCAAAGAATTTTGCTTTTTAAAAATGCCAATTTTATAATTTTTTTCACCTCTTAGGCCATATTTTCTAAAATATTGATTCAAATCGACTTCGGTAAAGTGATTTATATATATTGAGATGCCAGAAAATTACTTTCCAAATTAAGTTGCAATTGAACCTATTTTGAAAAAGTTATGGGTTATTAAAGTTTCCAAAGAATTTTGCTTTTTAAAAAATGCCAATTTTTATAATTTTTTCACCTCTTTGGCCATATTTTCTAAAATATTGATTCAAATCGACTTCGGTAAAGTGATTTATATATATTCAGATGCCAGTTATGTAATTTTATAAATAAAATTGCAATTGAACTCTTTTTAAAAGAGTTATGGGTTATTAAAGTTTCCAAAGAATTTTGCTTTTTTAAAAATGCCAATTTTTATAATTTTTTCACCTTTTAGGCCATATTTTCTAAAATATTGATTCAAATCGACTTCGGTAAAGTGATTTATATATATTCAGATGCCAGTTATGTAATTTTATAAATAAAATTGCAATTGAACCTATTTTGAAAGAGTTATGGGTTATTAAAGTTTCCAAAGAATTTTGCTTTTTTAAAATGCCAATTTTTATAATTTTTTCACCTTTTTGGCCATATTTTCTAAAATATTGATTCAAATCGACTTCGGTAAAGTGATTTATATATATTCAGATGCCAGAAAATTATTTTTCTAAATAAAATTGCAATTGAACCTACTTTTAAAAGAGTTATGGGTTATTAAAGTTTCCAAAGAATTTTGCTTTTTTAAAAATGCTAATTGTTATAATTTTTTCACCTCTTAGGCCATATTTTCTAAAATATTGATTCAAATCGACTTCGGTAAAGTGATTTATATATATTAAGATGCCAGTTAATTAATTTTATAAATAAAATTGCAATTGAACCTATTTTGAAAGAGTTATGGGTTATTAAAGTTTCCAAAGAATTTTGCTTTTTAAAAATGCCAATTTTTATAATTTTTTCACCTCTTAGGCCATATTTTCTAAAATATTGATTCAAATCGACTTCGGTAAAGTGATTTATATATATTCAGATGCCAAAAATTATTTTTCAAATAAATTACAATTGATCGTAAAGAGTTATGGTTATAAAGATTGATTTTGAAAAAACTAATTTTTAAAATTTTTTCACCTTAGCCCATATTTTCTAAAATATTGATTCAAATCGACTTCGGTAAAGTGATTTATATATATTCAGATGCCAGTTATGTAATTTTATAAATAAAATTGCAATTGAACCTACTTTTAAAAGAGTTATGGGTTATTAAAGTTTCCAAAGAATTTTGCTTTTTTAAAAATGCCAATTTTTATAATTTTTTCACCTATTAGGCCATATTTTCTAAAATATTGATTCAAATCGACTTCGGTAAAGTGATTTATATATATTCAGATGCCAGAAAATTACTTTCCAAATTAAGTTGCAATTGAACCTATTTTGAAAGAGTTATGGGTTATTAAAGTTTCCAAAGAATTTTGCTTTTTAAAAAATGCCAATTTTTATAATTTTTTCACCTCTTAGGCCATATTTTCTAAAATATTGATTCAAATCGACTTCGGTAAAGTGATTTATATATATTGAGATGCCAGGAAATTACTTTCCAAATTAAGTTGCAATTGAACCTATTTTGAAAGAGTTATGGGTTATTAAAGTTTCCAAAGAATTTTGCTTTTTGAAAAATGCCAATTTTTATACTTTTTTCACCTAATAGGCCATATTTTCTGAAATATTGATTCAAATCGACTTCGGTAAAGTGATTTATATATATTCAGATGCGAAAAATTTATTTTTCAAATAAATTTACAATTGATCGTTTTTTGAAAGAGTTATGGGTTATTAAAGTTTCCAAAGAATTTTGCTTTTTAAAAATGCCAATTTTTATAATTTTTTCACCTCTTAGGCCATATTTTCTAAAATATTGATTCAAATCGACTTCGGTAAAGTGATTTATATATATTCAGATGCGAAAAATTTATTTTTCAAATAAATTTACAATTGATCGTTTTTTGAAAGAGTTATGGGTTATTAAATTTTCCAAAAAATTTTGCTTTTTTAAAAATGCCAATTTTTATAATTTTTTCACCTTTTTTGCCATATTTTCTTAAATATTGATTCAAATCGACTTCGGTAAAGTGATTTATATATATTCAGATGCGAAAAATTTATTTTTCAAATAAATCTACAATTGATCGTTTTTTGAAAGAGTTATGGGTTATTAAATTTTCCAAAGAATTTTGCTTTTTTAAAAATGCCAATTTTTATAATTTTTTTACCTTTTAGGCCATATTAATTAAGATATTGATTCAAATCGACTTCGGTAAAGTGATTTATATATATTGAGATGCCAGGAAATTACTTTCCAAATTAAGTTGCAATTGAAGCTATTTTGAAAGAGTTATGGGTTATTAAAGTTTCCAAAGAATTTTGCTTTTTAAAAAATTCCAATTTTTATCATTTTTTCACCTCTTAGGCCATATTTTCTAAAATATTGATTCAAATCGACTTCGGTAAAGTGATTTATATATATTCAGATGCCAGTTATGTATTGTATTATTATATTGATTCAAATCGACTTCGGTAAAGTGATTTATATATAATGAGATACCAGAAAATTACTTTCCAAATAAAATTGCAATTGAACCTATTTTGAAAGAGTTATGGGTTATTAAAGATTCCAAAGAATTTTGCTTTTAAAAAAAAGCTAATTGTTATAATTTTTTCACCTCTTAGCCCATATTTTCTAAAATATTGATTCAAATCGACTTCGGTAAAGTGATTTATATATATTCTGATGCCAGTTATGTAATTTTATAAATAAAATTGCAATTGAACCTATTTTGAAAGAGTTATGGGTTATTAAAGTTTCCAAAGAATATTGCTTTTTAAAAAATGCCAATTTTTATAATTTTTTCACCTCTTAGGCCATATTTTCTAAAATATTGATTCAAATCGACTTCGGTAAAGTGATTTATATATATTCAGATGCGAAAAATTTATTTTTCAAATAAATTTACAATTGATCGTTTTTTGAAAGAGTTATGGGTTATTAAAGTTTCCAAAGAATTTTGCTTTTTTAAAAATGCCAATTTTTATAATTTTTTCACCTTTTTGGCCATATTTTCTAAAATATTGATTCAAATCGACTTCGGTAAAGTGATTTATATATATTCAGATGCGAAAAAATGTATTTTTCAAATAAATTTACAATTGATCGTTTTTTGAAAGAGTTATGGGTTATTAAAGTTTCCGAAGAATTTAGCTTTTTTAAAAATGCCAAATTTTTTTAATTTTTTCAGATTTTTTGGCCATATTTTCTAAAATATTGATTCAAATCGACTTCGGTAAAGTGATTTATATATATTCAGATGCCAGTTATGTAATTTTATAAATAAAATTGCAAATGAACCTATTTTGAAAGAGTTATGGGTTATTAAAGTTTCCAAAGAATTTTCTTTTTATAAAAATGCCAATTTTTATAATTTTTCACCTTTTTGGCCATATTTTCTAAAATATTGATTCAAATCGACTTCGGTAAAGTGATTTATATATATTCAGATGCCAGAAATGTACTTTTACAAATAAAGTTGCAATTGAACCTTTTTTGAAAGAGTTATGGGTTATTAAAGTTTCCAAAGAATTTAGCTTTTTAAAAATGCCAATTTTTTTAATTTTTTCACCTTTTTGGCCATATTTTCTAAAATATTGATTCAAATCGACTTCGGTAAAAAGTGATTTATAAATATTCAGATTGATTATATAAATGAGAAATGTATTTTTAATAAATAAAGTTGAAACCTATTTTGGAAGAGTTATGGGTTATTAAAGTTTCCAAAGAATTTTGCTTTTTAAAAATCAAATTTTTATCATTTTTTCACCTTTTAGGCAATATTTTTAAAATATTGATTCAAATCGACTTCGGTAAAGTGATTTATATATATTCAGATGCCAGAAATGTATTTTTTTAAATAAAGTTGCAATTGAACCTATTTTGAAAGAGTTATGGGTTATTAAAGATTCCAAAGAATTTTGCTTTTTAAAAAATGCCAATTTTTATAATTTTTTCACCTTTTAGGCCATATTTTCTAAAATATTGATTCAAATCGACTTCGGTAAAGTGATTTATATATATTCAGATGCCAGAAATGTATTTTTATAAATAAAGTTGCAATTGAACCTATTTTGAAAGAGTTATGGGTTATTAAAGTTTCCAAAGAATTTTGCTTTTTTAAAAATGCCAATTTTTATAATTTTTTCACCTTTTAGGCCATATTTTCTAAAATATTGATTCAAATCGACTTCGGTAAAGTGATTTATATATATTGAGATGCCAAAAATTACTTTTTTAAATAAAGTTGCAATTGAACCTATTTTGAAAGAGTTATGGGTTATTAAAGATTTCCAAAGAATTTTGCTTTTAAAAAAAATGCCAATTTTTATAATTTTTTCACCTCTTAGGCCATATTTTCTAAAATATTGATTCAAATCGACTTCGGTAAAGTGATTTATATATATTCTGATGCCAGTTATGTATTAATTTTATAAATAAAATTGCAATTGAACCTATTTTGAAAGAGTTATGGGTTATTAAAGTTTCCAAAGAATTTTGCTTTTTAAAAAATGCCAATTTTTATAATTTTTTCACCTTCTAGGACCATATTTTCTAAAATATTGATTCAAATCGACTTCGGTAAAGTGATTTATATATATTGAGATGCCAGAAATTTACTTTTCAAAATAAGTTGCAATTGAACCTATTTTGAAAGAGTTATGGGTTATTAAAGTTTGCAAAGAATTTTGCTTTTATAAAAATGCCAATTTTTATAATTTTTTCACCTTTTAGGCCATATTTTCTAAAATATTGATTCAAATCGACTTCGGTAAAGTGATTTATATATAATGAGATGCCAGAAATCTATTTTTTTCCAAATAAAGTTGCAATTGAACCTATTTTGAAAGAGTTATGGGATATTAAAGTTTCCAAAGAATTTTGCTTTTTTAAAAATGCCAATTTTTATAATTTTTTCACCTCTTAGGCCATATTTTCTAAAATATTGATTCAAATCGACTTCGGTAAAGTGATTTATATATATTCAGATGCCAGTTATTTAATTTTATAAATAAAGTTGCAATTAAACCTACTTTTGAAAGAGTTATGGGTTATTAAAGTTTCCAAAGAATTTTGCTTTTTTAAAAATGCCAATTTTTATAATTTTTTCACCTTTTAGGCCATATTTTCTAAAATATTGATTCAAATCGACTTCGGTAAAGTGATTTATATATATTCAGATGCGAAAAAATTACTTTCCAAATTAAGTTGCAATTGAAGCTATTTTGAAAGAGTTATGGGTTATTAAAGTTTCCAAAGAATTTTGCTTTTTAAAAAATGCCAATTTTTATAATTTTTTCACCTCTTAGGCCATATTTTCTAAAATATTGATTCAAATCGACATCGGTAAAGTGATTTATATATATTCAGATGCGAAAAATTTATTTTTCAAATAAATTTACAATTGATCGTTTTTTGAAAGAGTTATGGGTTATTAAATTTTCCAAAGAATTTTGCTTTTTTAAAAATGCCAATTTTTATAATTTTTTCACCTTTTTGGCCATATTTTCTTAAAATATTGATTCAAATCAACTTCGGTAAAGTGATTTATATATATTCAGATGCCAAAAATTTATTTTTCAAATAAATTTACAATTGATCGTTTTTTGAAAGAGTTATGGGTTATTAAATTTTCCAGAGAATTTTGCTTTTTTAAAAATGCCAATTTTTATAATTTTTTTACCTTTTAGGCCATATTTATTAAGATATTGATTCAAATCGACTTCGGTAAAGTGATTTATATATATTGAGATTCCAGAAAAATACTTTCCAAATTAAGTTGCAATTGCAGCTATTTTGAAAGAGTTATGGGTTATTAAAGTTTCCAAAGAATTTTGCTTTTTAAAAAATGCCAATTTTTATAATTTTTTCACCTCTTAGGCCATATTTTCTACAATATTGATTCAAATCGACTTCGGTAAAGTGATTTATATATATTAAGATGCCAGTTATGTATTGTATTTTATATTGATTCAAATCGACTTCGGTAAAGTGATTTATATATGTGCAGATGGCAGAAATGTATTTTTATAAATAAAGTCGCAATTGAACCTATTTTGACAAGAGTTATGGGTTATTAAAGTTTCCAAAGAATTTTGCTTTTTAAAAAAATGCCAATTGTTATAATTTTTCACCTCTTATAACCATATTTTCTAAAATATTGATTCAAATCGACTTCGGTAAAGTGATTTATATATATTCAGATGCCAGTTATGTAATTTTATAAATAAAATTGCAATTGAACCTATTTTGAAAGAGTTATGGGTTATTAAAGTTTCCAAAGAATTTTGCTTTTTTAAAAATGCCAATTTTTATAATTTTTTCACCTTTTAGGCCATATTTTCTTAAATATTGATTCAAATCGACTTCGGTAAAGTGATTTATATATATTGAGATGCGAAAAATTTACTATTTTTTAAATAAATTTGCAATTGAACCTATTTTGAAAGAGTTATGGGTTATTAAAGTTTCCAAAGAATTTTGCTTTTTTAAAATGCCAATTTTTAATTTTTTTCACCTTTTGGCCATATTTTCTAAAATATTGATTCAAATCGACTTCGGTAAAGTGATTTATATATATTGAGATGCCAGAAATTTATTTTCCAAAATAAATCTACAATTAAACCTTTTTGAAAGAGTTATGGGTTATTAAAGTTTCCAAAGAATTTTGCTTTTTTAAAAATGCCAATTTTTATAATTTTTTTCACCTTTTAGGCCATATTTTCTAAAATATTGATTCAAATCGACTTCGATAAAGTGATTTATATATATTGAGATGCCAGAAAATTACTTTCCAAATTAAGTTGCAATTGAACCTATTTTGAAAGAGTTATGGGTTATTAAAGTTTCCAAAGAATTTTGCTTTTTAAAAAATGCCAATTTTTATCATTTTTTTTCACCTCTTAGGCCATATTTTCTAAAATATTGATTCAAATCGACTTCGGTAAAGTGATTTATATATATTCAGATGCCAAAAATTTATTTTCCAAATAAAATTGCAATTGAACCTTTTTTGAAAAAGTTATGGGTTATTAAATTTTCCAGAGAATTTTGCTTTTTAAAAAATGCCAATTTTTATAATTTTTTCACCTTTTTTGCCATATTTTCTTAAATATTGATTCAAATCGACTTCGGTAAAGTGATTTATATATATTCAGATGCCAAAAATTTAATTTTATAAATAAAATTGCAATTGAACGTTTTTTGAAAGAGTTATGGGTTATTAAAGTTTCCAAAGAATATTGCTTTTTTAAAAATGCCAATTTTTATAATTTTTTCACCTTTTAGGCCATATTTTCTAAAATATTGATTCAAATCGACTTCGGTAAAGTGATTTATATATATTGAGATGCCAGAAAAATTTACTTTTCAAATTAATTTACAATTGATCGTTTTTTGAAAGAGTTATGGGTTATTAAAGTTTCCAAAGAATTTTGCTTTTTAAAAATGCCAATTTTTATAATTTTTTTCACCTTTTTGCCATATTTTCTTAAATATTGATTCAAATCGACTTCGGTAAAGTGATTTATATATATTCAGATGCGAAAAATTTATTTTTCAAATAAATTTACAATTGATCGTTTTTGAAAGAGTTATGGGTTATTAAAGTTTCCAAAGAATTTTGCTTTTTTAAAAATGCCAAATTTTTTTAATTTTTTCACATTTTTGGCCATATTTTCTAAAATATTGATTCAAATCGACTTCGGTAAAGTGATTTATATATAATCAGATGCCAGATATGTATTTTTATAAATAAAATTGCAAATGAACCTATTTTGAAAGAGTTATGGGTTATTAAAGTTTCCAAAGAATTTTCTTTTTAAAAATGCCAATTTTTATAATTTTTCACCTTTTTGGCCATATTTTCTAAAATATTGATTCAAATCGACTTCGGTAAAGTGATTTATATATATTCAGATGCCAGAAATGTACTTTACAAATAAAGTTGCAATTGAACCTTTTTTGAAAGAGTTATGGGTTATTAAAGTTTCCAAAGAATTTAGCTTTTTTAAAAATGCCAATTTTTTATAATTTTATCACATTTTTGGCCATATTTTCTAAAATATTGATATCGGTAAAGTGATTTATATATATTCAGATGCCAGAAATGTATTTTTTTAAATAAAGTTGCAATTGAACCTATTTTGAAAGAGTTATGGGTTATTAAAGATTCCAAAGAATTTTGCTTTTAAAAAAAAGCTAATTGTTATCATTTTTTCACCTTTTAGGCAATATTTTTTAAAATATTGATTCGAATCGACTTCGGTAAAGTGATTTATATATACGCAGATGGCAGAAATGTATTTTTATAAATAAAGTTGCAATTGAACCTATTTTGAAAGAGTTATGGGTTATTAAAGATTCCAAAGAATTTTGCTTTTAAAAAAAAGCTAATTGTTATAATTTTTTCACCTCTTAGGCCATATTTTCTAAAATATTGATTCAAATCGACTTCGGTAAAGTGATTTATATATATTCTGATGCCAGTTATGTAATTTTATAAATAAAATTGCAATTGAACCTATTTTGAAAGAGTTATGGGTTATTAAAGTTTCCAAAGAATTTTGCTTTTTTAAAAATGCCAATTTTTATAATTTTTTCACCTTTTAGGCCATATTTTCTAAAATATTGATTCAAATCGACTTCGGTAAAGTGATTTATATATATTGAGATGCCAGAAATTTACTTTCCAAAATAAGTTGCAGTTGAACCTTTTTTGAAAGAGTTATGGGTTATTAAAGTTTGCAAAGAATTTTGCTTTTATAAAAATGCCAATTTTTATAATTTTTTCACCTTTAAGGCCATATTTTCTAAAATATTGATTCAAATCGACTTCGGTAGAGTGATTTATATATAATGAGATGCCAGAAATCTATTTTTTTAAATAAAGTTGCAATTGAACCTATTTTGAAAGAGTTATGGGATATTAAAGTTTCCAAAGAATTTTGCTTTTAAAAAAATTCTAATTGTTATAATTTTTCACCTCTTATAACCATATTTTCTAAAATATTGATTCAAATCGACTTCGGTAAAGTGATTTATATATATTCTGATGCCAGTTATGTAATTTTATAAATAAAGTTGCAATTGAACCTATTTGGAAAGAGTTATGGGTTATTAAAGTTTCCAAAGAATTTTGCTTTTTTAAAAATGCCAATTTTTATAATTTTTTCACCTATTAGGCCATATTTTCTAAAATATTGATTCAAATCGACTTCGGTAAAGTGATTTATATATATTGAGATGCCAGAAAATTACTTTCCAAATTAAGTTGCAATTGAAGCTATTTTGAAAGAGTTATGGGTTATTAAAGTTTCCAAAGAATTTTGCTTTTAAAAAATGCCAATTTTTATAATTTTTTCACCTCTTAGGCCATATTTTCTAAAATATTGATTCAAATCGACTTCGGTAAAGTGATTTATATATATTCAGATGCGAAAAATTTATTTTTCAAATAAATTTACAATTGATCGTTTTTTGAAAGAGTTATGGGTTATTAAATTTTCCAAAGAATTTTGCTTTTTTAAAAATGCCAATTTTTATAATTTTTTTACCTTTTAGGCCATATTTATTAAGATATTGATTCAAATCGACTTCGGTAAAGTGATTTATATATATTGAGATGCCAGGAAATTAATTTCCAAATTAAGTTTCAATTGAAGCTATTTTGAAAGAGTTATGGGTTATTAAAGTTTCCAAAGAATTTTGCTTTTTAAAAAATTCCAATTTTTATCATTTTTTCACCTCTTAGGCCATATTTTCTAAAATATTGATTCAAATCGACTTCGGTAAAGTGATTTATATATATTCAGATGCCAGTTATGTATTGTATTATTATATTGATTCAAATCGACTTCGGTAAAGTGATTTATATATGTGCAGATGGCAGAAATGTATTTTTATAAATAAAGTCGCAATTGAACCTATTTTGACAGAGTTATGGGTTATTAAAGTTTCCAAAGAATTTTGCTTTTAAAAAAATTCTAATTGTTATAATTTTTCACCTCTTATAACCATATTTTCTAAAATATTGATTCAAATCGACTTCGGTAAAGTGATTTATATATATTCTGATGCCAGTTATGTAATTTTATAAATAAAATTGCAATTGAACCTGTTTTGAAAGAGTTATGGGTTATTAAAGATTCCAAAGAATTTTGCTTTTAAAAAAAAGCTAATTGTTATAATTTTTTCACCTCTTAGGCCATATTTTCTAAAATATTGATTCAAATCGACTTCGGTAAAGTGATTTATATATATTCTGATGCCAGTTATGTAATTTTATAAATGAAATTGCAATTGAACCTATTTTGAAAGAGTTATGGGTTATTAGAGTTTCCAAAGAATTTTGCTTTTTTAAAAAGCAAATTTTATAATTTTTTCACCTATTAGGCCATATTTTCTAAAATATTGATTCAAATCGACTTCGGTAAAGTAATTTATATATATTGAGATTGAACCTTTTGCAATTGAACTTTTTTTGAAAGAGTTATGGGTTATTAAAGTTTCCAAAGAATTTTGCTTTTTTAAAAATGCCAATTTTTATAATTTTTTCACCTATTAGGCCATATTTTCTAAAATATTGATTCAAATCGACTTCGGTAAAGTGATTTATATATATTGAGATGCCAGAAAACTACTTTCCAAATTAAGTTGCAATTGAAGCTATTTTGAAAGAGTTATGGGTTATTAAAGTTTCCAAAGAATTGTGCTTTTTAAAAAATGCCAATTTTTCTAATTTTTTCACCTCTTAGGCCGTATTTTCTAAAATATTGATTCAAATCGACTTCGGTAAAGTGATTTATATATATTCAGATGCGAAAAATTAATTTTTCAAATAAATTTACAATTGATCGTTTTTTGAAAGAGTTATGGGTTATTAAATTTTCCAAAGAATTTTGCTTTTTTAAAAATGCCAATTTTTATAATTTTTTCACCTTTTTTGCCATATTTTCTTAAATATTGATTCAAATCGACTTCGGTAAAGTGATTTATATATATTCAGATGCGAAAAATTAATTTTTCAAATAAATTTACAATTGATCGTTTTTTGAAAGAGTTATGGGTTATTAAATTTTCCAAAGAATTTTGCTTTTTTAAAAATGCCAATTTTTATAATTTTTTTACCTTTTTTGCCATATTTTCTAAAATATTGATTCAAATCGACTTCGGTAAAGTGATTTATATATATTCTGATGCCAGTTATGTAATTTTATAAATGAAATTGCAATTGAACCTATTTTGAAAGAGTTATGGGTTATTAGAGTTTCCAAAGAATTTTGCTTTTTTAAAAATGCAAATTTTTATAATTTTTTCACCTATTAGGCCATATTTTCTAAAATATTGATTCAAATCGACTTCGGTAAAGTAATTTATATATATTGAGATTGAACCTTTTGCAATTGAACTTTTTTTGAAAGAGTTATGGGTTATTAAAGTTTCCAAAGAATTTTGCTTTTTTAAAAATGCCAATTTTTATAATTTTTCTACCTATTAGGCCATATTTTCTAAAATATTGATTCAAATCGACTTCGGTAAAGTGATTTATATATATTGAGATGCCAGAAAACTACTTTCCAAATTAAGTTGCAATTGAAGCTATTTTGAAAGAGTTATGGGTTATTAAAGTTTCCAAAGAATTGTGCTTTTTAAAAAATGCCAATTTTTCTAATTTTTTCACCTCTTAGGCCATATTTTCTAAAATATTGATTCAAATCGACTTCGGTAAAGTGATTTATATATATTCAGATGCGAAAAATTAATTTTTCAAATAAATTTACAATTGATCGTTTTTTGAAAGAGTTATGGGTTATTAAATTTTCCAAAGAATTTTGCTTTTTTAAAAATGCCAATTTTTATAATTTTTTCACCTTTTTTGCCATATTTTCTTAAATATTGATTCAAATCGACTTCGGTAAAGTGATTTATATATATTCAGATGCGAAAAATTTATTTTTCAAATAAATTTACAATTGATCGTTTTTTGAAAGAGTTATGGGTTATTAAATTTTCCAAAGAATTTTGCTTTTTTAAAAATGCCAATTTTTATCATTTTTTTACCTTTTAGGCCATTTTTATTAAGATATTGATTCAAATCGACTTCGGTAAAGTGATTTATATATATTGAGATGCCAGGAAATTACTTTCCAAATTAAGTTTCAATTGAAGCTATTTTGAAAGAGTTATGGGTTATTAAAGTTTCCAAAGAATTTTGCTTTTTAAAAAATTCCAATTTTTATCATTTTTCACCTCTTAGGCCATATTTTCTAAAATATTGATTCAAATCGACTTCGGTAAAGTGATTTATATATATTCAGATGCCAGTTATGTATTGTATTATTATATTGATTCAAATCGACTTCGGTAAAGTGATTTATATATGTGCAGATGGCAGAAATGTATTTTTATAAATAAAGTCGCAATTGAACCTATTTTGACAGAGTTATGGGTTATTAAAGTTTCCAAAGAATTTTGCTTTTAAAAAAATTCTAATTGTTATAATTTTTCACCTCTTATAACCATATTTTCTAAAATATTGATTCAAATCGACTTCGGTAAAGTGATTTATATATATTCTGATGCCAGTTATGTAATTTTATAAATAAAATTGCAATTGAACCTATTTTGAAAGAGTTATGGGTTATTAAAGTTTCCAAAGAATTTTGCTTTTTTAAAAATGCCAATTTTTATAATTTTTTCACCTATTAGGCCATATTTTCTAAAATATTGATTCAAATCGACTTTGGTAAAGTGATTTATATATATTGAGATGCCACAAATTTACTTTCCAAATAAAATTGCAATTGAACCTATTTTGAAAGAGTTATGGGTTATTAAAGATTCCAAAGAATTTTGCTTTTAAAAAAAGCTAATTGTTATAATTTTTTCACCTCTTAGGCCATATTTTCTAAAATATTGATTCAAATCGACTTCGGTAAAGTGATTTATATATATTCTGATGCCAGTTATGTAATTTTATAAATAAAATTGCAATTGAACCTATTTTGAAAGAGTTATGGGTTATTAAAGTTTCCAAAGAATTTTGCTTTTTTAAGAATGCCAATTTTTATAATTTTTTCACCTATTAGGCCATATTTTCTAAAATATTGATTCAAATCGACTTCGGTAAAGTGATTTATATATATTGAGATGCCAGAAAATTACTTTCCAAATAAAATTGCAATTGAAGCTATTTTGAAAGAGTTATGGGTTATTAAAGTTTCCAAAGAATTTTGCTTTTTAAAAAATGCCAATTTTTATAATTTTTTCACCTATTAGGCCATATTTTCTAAAATATTGATTAAAATCGACTTCGGTAAAGTGATTTATATATATTCAGATGCGAAAAATGTATTTTTCAAATAAATTTACAATTGAACCTTTTTGAAAGAGTTATGGGTTATTAAAGTTTCCAAAGAATTTTGCTTTTTTAAAAATGCCAATTTTTATAATTTTTTTCATCTTTTTTGCCATATTTTCTTAAATATTGATTCAAATCGACTTCGGTAAAGTGATTTATATATATTCAGCTGCGAAAAATTTATTTTTCAAATAAATTTACAATTGATCGTTTTTGAAAGAGTTATGGGTTATTAAAGTTTCCGAAGAATTTAGCTTTTTTAAAAATGCCAAATTTTTTTAATTTTTTCAGATTTTTTGGCCATATTTTCTAAAATATTGATTCAAATCGACTTCAGTAAAGTGATTTATATATATTCAGATGCCAGTTATGTAATTTTATAAATAAAATTGCAAATGAACCTATTTTGAAAGAGTTATGGGTTATTAAAGTTTCCAAAGAATTTTCCTTTTTTAAAAATGCCAATTTTTATCATTTTTTCACCTTTTAGCCCATATTTCTAAAAAATTGATTCAAATCGACTTCCGTAAAGTGATTTATATATTTAGATGCCAGAAATGTACTTTACAAATAATGTTGCAATTGAACCTTTTTTGAAAGAGTTATGGGTTATTAAAGTTTCCAAAGAATTTAGCTTTTTTAAAAATGCCAATTTTTTATAATTTTTTCACACTTTTGGCCATATTTTCTAAAATATTGATTCAAATCGACTTCGGTAAAGTGATTTATATATATTCAGATGCCAGAAATGTACTTTACAAATAAAGTTGCAATTGAACCTTTTTTGAAAGAGTTATGGGTTATTAAAGTTTCCAAAGAATTTAGCTTTTTTAAAAATGCCAATTTTTTTTAATTTTTTCACATTTTTGCCCATATTTTCTAAAATATTGATTCGAATCGACTTCGGTAAAGTGATTTACATATACGCAGATGGCAGAAATGTATTTTTATAAATAAAGTTGCAATTAAACCTATTTTGGAAGAGTTATGGGTTATTAAAGTTTCCAAAGAATTTTGCTTTTTTAAAAATGCCAATTTTTATCATTTTTTCACCTTTTATGCAATATTTTTTAAAATATTGATTCAAATCGACTTCGGTAAAGTGATTTATATATATTCAGATGCCAGAAATGTATTTTTTTAAATAAAGTTGCAATTGAACCTATTTTGAAATAGTTATGGGTGATTAAAGTTTCCAAAGAATTTTGCTTTTTTAAAAATGCCAATTTTTATAATTTTTTCACCTATTAGGCCATATTTTCTAAAATATTGATTCAAATCGACTTCGGTAAAGTGATTTATATATATTCAGATGCGAAAAATTTATTTTTCAAATAAATTTACAATTGATCGTTTTTTGAAAGAGTTATGGGTTATTAAAGTTTCCAAAGAATTTAGCTTTTTTAAAAATGCCAATTTTTTATAATTTTATCACATTTTTGGCCATATTTTCTAAAATATTGATTCAAATCGACTTCGGTAAAGTGATTTATATATATTCAGATGCCAGAAATGTACTTTACATATAAAGTTGCAATTGAACCTTTTTTGAAAGAGTTATGGGTTATTAAAGTTTCCAAAGAATTTTGCTTTTTTAAAAATGCCAATTTTTATCATTTTTTCACCTTTTAGGCAATATTTTTTAAAATATTGATTCAAATCGACTTCGGTAAAGTGATTTATATATATTCAGATGCCAGAAATGTATTTTTTTAAATAAAGTTGCAATTGAACCTATTTTGAAATAGTTATGGGTTATTAAAGTTTCCAAAGAATTTTGCTTTTTTAAAAATGCCAATTTTTATAATTTTTTCACCTTTTAGGCCATATTTTTTAAAATATTGATTCAAATCGACTTCGATAGAGTGATTTATATATAATGAGATGCCAGAAATTTACTTTCCAAATTAAGTTGCAGTTGAACTTTTTTTGAAAGAGTTATGGGTTATTAAAGTTTCCAAAGAATTTAGCTTTTTTAAAAATGCATATTTTTTTTAATTTTTTCACATTCTTGGCCATATTTTCTAAAATATTGATTCAAATCGACTTCGGTAAAGTGATTTATATATATTCAGATGCCAGAAATGTGCTTTTATAAATAAAGTTGCAATTGAACCTTTCTTTTAAAGAGTTATGGGTTATTAAAGTTTCCAAAGAACTTAGCTTTTTTAAAAATGCCAATATTTTTAATTTTTTCACATTTTTGGCCATATTTTCTAAAATATTGATTCAAATCGACTTCGGTAAAGTGATTTATATATATTGAGATGCCAGAAAATAAATTTCTAAATTAAATTCCAATTGAACCTTTTTTGAAAGAGTTATGGGTTATTTTAAGTTTCCAAAAAATTTTGCTTTTTTAAAAATGCCAATATTTTAAATTTTTTCACATTTTTGGCCATATTTTCTAAAATATTGATTCAAATCGACTTCGGTAAAGTGATTTATATATATTCAGATGCCAGAAATGTACTTTTACAAATAAAGTTGCAATTGAACCTTTTTTGAAAGAGTTATGGGTTATTAAAGTTTCCAAAGAATTTAGCTATTTTAAAAATGCCAATACATTTAATTTTTTCACATTTTTGACCATATTTTCTAAAATATTGATTCAAATCGACTTCGGTAAAGTGATTTATATATATTCAGATTACAGAAATGTGCTTTTATAAATAAAGTTGCAATTGAACCTTTTTTGAAAGAGTTATGGGTTATTAAAATCTCCAAAGAGTTTAGCTTTTTTAAAAATGCCAATATTTTTAATTTTTTCACATTTTTGGCCATATTTTCTAATATATTGATTCAAATCGACTTCGGTAAAGTGATTTATATATATTCAGATGCCAGAAATGTACTTTTATAAATAAAGTTGCAATTGAACCTTTTTTGAAAGAGTTATGGGTTATTAAAGTTTCCAAAGAATTTAGCTTTTTTTAAAATGCCAATTTTTTTAATTTTTTCACATTTTTGGCCATATTTTCTAAAATATTGATTCAAATCGACTTCGGTAGAGTGATTTATATATATGCAGATGCCAGAAATGTATTTTTATGAATAAAGTTGCAATTAAACCTATTTTGAAAGAGTTATGGGTTATTAAAGTTTCCAAAGAATTTTGCTTTTTTAAAAATGCCAATTTTTATAATTTTTTCACCTTTTAGGCCATATTTTCTAAAATATTGATTCAAATCGACTTCGGTAAAGTGATTTATATATATTGAGATGCCAGAAATTTACTTTCCAAAATAAGTTGCAGTTGAACCTTTTTTGAAAGAGTTATGGGTTATTAAAGTTTCCAAAGAATTTTGCTTTTTTAAAAATGCCAATTTTTATAATTTTTTCACCTTTTAGGCCATATTTTCTAAAAATTGATTCAAATCGACTTCGGTAGAGTGATTTATATATAATGAGATGCCAGAAATTTACTTTCCAAATAAAGTTGCAGTTGAACCTTTTTTGAAAGAGTTATGGGTTATTAAAGTTTCCAAAGAATTTTGCTTTTTTTAAAAATGCCAGTTTTTATAATTTTTTCACCTTTTAGGCCATATTTTCTAAAATATTGATTCAAATCGACTTCGGTAAAGTGATTTATATATATTTAGATGCCAGAAATGTACTTTTATAAATAAAGTTGCAATTGAACCTTTTTTGAAAGAGTTATGGGTTATTAAAGTTTCCAAAGAATTTAGCTTTTTTAAAAATGCCAATATTTTTAATTTTTTCACATTTTTGGCCATATTTTCTAAAATATTGATTCAAATCGACTTCGGTAAAGTGATTTATATATATGCAGATGGCAGAAATGTATTTTTATAAATAAAGTTGCAATTAAACCTATTTTGAAAAAGTTATGGGTTATTAAAGTTTCCAAAGAATTTTGCTTTTTTAAAAATGCCAATTTTTATAATTTTTTCACCTTTTAGGCCATATTTTCTAAAATATTGATTCAAATCGACTTCGGTAAAGTGATTTATATATATTGAGATGCCAAAAATTTACTTTCCAAAATAAGTTGCAGTTGAACCTTTTTTGAAAGAGTTATGGGTTATAAAAGTTTCCAAAGAATCTTGCTTTTTTAAAATGCCAATTTTTATAATTTTTTCACCTTTTAGGCCATATTTTCTAAAATATTGATTCAAAACGACTTCGGTAGAGTGATTTACATATAATGAGATGCTAAAAATCTATTTTTTTAAATAAAGTTGCAATTGAACCTATTTTGAAAGAGTTATGGGTTATTAAAATTTGCAAAGAATTTAGCTTTTTTAAAAATGCCAATTTTTTTTAATTTTCTGCACATTTTTGACCATATTTTCTAAAATATTGATTCAAATCGACTTCGGTAAAGTGATTTATATATATTCAGATGACAGAAATGTGCTTTTATAAATAAAGTTGCAATTGAACCTTTTTGAAAGAGTTATGGGTTATTAAAGTTTCCAAAGAATTTAGCTTTTTTAAAAATGCCAATATTTTTTAATTTTTTCACATTTGTGGCCATATTTTCTAAATATATTGATTCAAATCGACTTCGGTAAAGTGATTTATATATATTCAGATGCCAGAAATGTACTTTTATAAATAAAGTTGCAATTGAACCTTTTTTGAAAGAGTTATGGGTTATTAAAGTTTGCAAAGAATTTAGCTTTTTTAAAAATGCCAATTTTTTTTAATTTTTTTCACATTTTTGGCCATATTTTCTAAAATATTGATTCAAATCGACTTCGGTAGAGTGATTTATATATATGCAGATGGCAGAAATGTATTTTTATGAATAAAGTTGCAATTAAACCTATTTTGAAAGAGTTATGGGTTATTAAAGTTTCCAAAGAATTTTGCTTTTTTAAAAATGCCAATTTTTATAATTTTTTTCACCTTTTAGGCCATATTTTCTAAAATATTGATTCAAATCGACTTCGGTAAAGTGATTTATATATATTGAGATGCCAGAAATTTACTTTCCAAAATAAGTTGCAGTTGAACCTTTTTTGAAAGAGTTATGGGTTATTAAAGTTTCCAAAGAATTTTGCTTTTTTAAAAATGCCAATTTTTATAATTTTTTCACCTTTTAGGCCATATTTTCTAAAAAATTGATTCAAATCGACTTCGGTAGAGTGATTTATATATAATGAGATGCCAGAAATTTACTTTCCAAATAAAGTTGCAGTTGAACCTTTTTTGAAAGAGTTATGGGTTATTAAAGTTTCCAAAGAATTTTGCTTTTTAAAAATGCCAGTTTTTATAATTTTTTCACCTTTTTAGGCCATATTTTCTAAAATATTGATTCAAATCGACTTCGGTAAAGTGATTTATATATATTTAGATGCCAGAAATGTACTTTTATAAATAAAGTTGCAATTGAACCTTTTTTGAAAGAGTTATGGGTTATTAAAGTTTCCAAAGAATTTAGCTTTTTTAAAAATGCCAATATTTTTAATTTTTTTCACATTTTTGGCCATATTTTCTAAAATATGGGTTATTAAAGTTTCCAAAGAATTTTGCTTTTTTAAAAATGCCAATTTTTATAATTTTTTCACCTTTTAGGCCATATTTTCTAAAATATTGATTCAAATCGACTTCGGTAAAGTGATTTATATATATTGAGATGCCAAAAATTTACTTTCCAAAATAAGTTGCAGTTGAACCTTTTTTGAAAGAGTTATGGGTTATAAAAGTTTCCAAAGAATCTTGCTTTTTTAAAAATGCCAATTTTTATAATTTTTTCACCTTTTAGGCCATATTTTCTAAAATATTGATTCAAAACGACTTCGGTAGAGTGATTTACATATAATGAGATGCTAAAAATCTATTTTTTAAATAAAGTTGCAATTGAACCTATTTTTGAAAGAGTTATGGGTTATTAAAATTTGCAAAGAATTTAGCTTTTTTAAAAATGCCAATTTTTTTTAATTTTCTTCACATTTTTGGCCATATTTTCTAAAATATTGATTCAAATCGACTTCGGTAGAGTGATTTATATATATGCAGATGGCAGAAATGTATTTTTATAAATAAAGTTGCAATTAAGCCTATTTTGAAAGAGTAAAGTGATTTATATATATTCAGATGCCAGAAATGTACTTTTACAAATAAAGTTGCAATTGAACCTTTTTTGAAAGAGTTATGGGTTATTAAAGTTTCCAAAGAATTTAGCTTTTTTAAAAATGCCAATACATTTAATTTTTTCACATTTTTGACCATATTTTCTAAAATATTGATTCAAATCGACTTCGGTAAAGTGATTTATATATATTCAGATTACAGAAATGTGCTTTTATAAATAAAGTTGCAATTGAACCTTTTTTGAAAGAGTTATGGGTTATTAAAATCTCCAAAGAGTTTAGCTTTTTTAAAAATGCCAATATTTTTAATTTTTTCACATTTGTGGCCATATTTTCTAATATATTGATTCAAATCGACTTCGGTAAAGTGATTTATATATATGCAGATGGCAGAAATGTATTTTTATAAATAAAGTTGCAATTGAACCTTTTTTGAAAGAGTTATGGGTTATTAAAGTTTGCAAAGAATTTAGCTTTTTTAAAAATGCCAATATTTTTAATTTTTTCACATTTTTGGCCATATTTTCTAAAATATTGATTCAAATCGACTTCGGTAGAGTGATTTATATATATGCAGATGGCAGAAATGTATTTTTATGAATAAAGTTGCAATTAAACCTATTTTGAAAGAGTTATGGGTTATTAAAGTTTCCAAAGAATTTTGATTTTTTTAAAATGCCAATTTTTATAATTTTTTCACCTTTTAGGCCATATTTTCTAAAATATTGATTCAAATCGACTTCGGTAAAGTGATTTATATATATTGAGATGCCAGAAATTTACTTTTCAAAATAAGTTGCAGTTGAACCTTTTTTGAAAGAGTTATGGGTTATTAAAGTTTCCAAAGAATTTTGCTTTTTTAAAAATGCCAATTTTTATAATTTTTTCACCTTTTAGGCCATATTTTCTAAAAAATTGATTCAAATCGACTTCGGTAGAGTGATTTATATATAATGAGATGCCAGAAATTTACTTTCCAAATAAAGTTGCAGTTGAACCTTTTTTGAAAGAGTTATGGGTTATTAAAGTTTCCAAAGAATTTTGCTTTTTTAAAAATGCCAGTTTTTATAATTTTTTCACCTTTTAGGCCATATTTTCTAAAATATTGATTCAAATCGACTTCGGTAAAGTGATTTATATATATTTAGATGCCAGAAATGTACTTTTATAAATAAAGTTGCAATTGAACCTTTTTGAAAGAGTTATGGGTTATTAAAGTTTCCAAAGAATTTAGCTTTTTTAAAAATGCCAATATTTTTAATTTTTTCACATTTTGGCCATATTTTCTAAAATATTGATTCAAATCGACTTCGGTAAAGTGATTTATATATATGCAGATGGCAGAAATGTATTTTTATAAATAAAGTTGCAATTAAACCTATTTTGAAAAAGTTATGGGTTATTAAAGTTTCCAAAGAATTTTGCTTTTTTAAAATGCCAATTTTTATAATTTTTTCACCTTTTAGGCCATATTTTCTAAAATATTGATTCAAATCGACTTCGGTAAAGTGATTTATATATATTGAGATGCCAAAAATTTACTTTCCAAAATAAGTTGCAGTTGAACCTTTTTGAAAGAGTTATGGGTTATAAAAGTTTCCAAAGAATCTTGCTTTTTTAAAAATGCCAATTTTTATAATTTTTTTACCTTTTAGGCCATATTTTCTAAAATATTGATTCAAAACGACTTCGGTAGAGTGATTTACATATAATGAGATGCTAAAAATCTATTTTTTAAATAAAGTTGCAATTGAACCTATTTTGAAAGAGTTATGGGTTATTAAAATTTGCAAAGAATTTAGCTTTTTTAAAAATGCCAATTTTTTTTAATTTTCTGCACATTTTTGACCATATTTTCTAAAATATTGATTCAAATCGACTTCGGTAAAGTGATTTATATATATTCAGATTACAGAAATGTGCTTTTATAAATAAAGTTGCAATTGAACCTTTTTTGAAAGAGTTATGGGTTATTAAAATCTCCAAAGAGTTTAGCTTTTTTAAAAATGCCAATATTTTTAATTTTTTTCACATTTTTGGCCATATTTTCTAAAATATTGATTCAAATCGACTTCGGTAGAGTGATTTATATATATGCAGATGGCAGAAATGTATTTTTATGAATAAAGTTGCAATTAAACCTATTTTGAAAGAGTTATGGGTTATTAAAGTTTCCAAAGAATTTTGCTTTTTTAAAAATGCCAATTTTTATAATTTTTTCACCTTTTAGGCCATATTTTCTAAAATATTGATTCAAATCGACTTCGGTAAAGTGATTTATATATATTGAGATGCCAGAAATTTACTTTCCAAAATAAGTTGCAGTTGAACCTTTTTTGAAAGAGTTATGGGTTATTAAAGTTTCCAAAGAATTTTCCTTTTTTAAAAATTCCAATTTTTATAATTTTTTCACCTTTTAGGCCATATTTTCTAAAATATTGATTCAAATCGACTTCGGTAGAGTGATTTATATATAATGAGATGCCAGAAATTTACTTTCCAAATAAAGTTGCAGTTGAACCTTTTTTTGAAAGAGTTATGGGTTATTAAAGTTTCCAAAGAATTTTGCTTTTTTAAAAATGCCAGTTTTTATAATTTTTTCACCTTTTAGGCCATATTTTCTAAAATATTGATTCAAATCGACTTCGGTAAAGTGATTTATATATATTTAGATGCCAGAAATGTACTTTTATAAATAAAGTTGCAATTGAACCTTTTTTGAAAGAGTTATGGGTTATTAAAGTTTCCAAAGAATTTAGCTTTTTTAAAAATGCCAATATTTTTAATTTTTTCACATTTTTAGGCCATATTTTCTAAAATATTGATTCAAATCGACTTCGGTAAAGTGATTTATATATATGCAGATGGCAGAAATGTATTTTTATAAATAAAGTTGCAATTAAACCTATTTTGAAAGAGTTATGGGTTATTAAAGTTTCCAAAGAATTTTGCTTTTTTAAAAATGCCAATTTTTATAATTTTTTCACCTTTTAGGCCATATTTTCTAAAATATTGATTCAAATCGACTTCGGTAAAGTGATTTATATATATTGAGATGCCAAAAATTTACTTTCCAAAATAAGTTGCAGTTGAACCTTTTTTGAAAGAGTTATGGGTTATAAAAGTTTCCAAAGAATCTTGCTTTTTTAAAAATGCCAATTTTTATAATTTTTTCACCTTTTAGGCCATATTTTCTAAAATATTGATTCAAAACGACTTCGGTAAAGTGATTTATATATATTGAGATGCCAGAAAATTACTTTCCAAATTAAATTGCAATTGAACCTATTTTGAAAGAGTTATGGGTTATTAAAATTTGCAAAGAATTTAGCTTTTTTAAAAATGCCAATTTTTTTTAATTTTCTTCACATTTTTGGCCATATTTTCTAAAATATTGATTCAAATCGACTTCGGTAGAGTGATTTATATATGCAGATGGCAGAAATGTATTTTTATAAATAAAGTTGCAATTAAGCCTATTTTGAAAGAGTTATGGGTTATTAAAGTTTCCAAAGAATTTTGCATTTTTAAAAATGCCAATTTTTATAATTTTTTCACCTTTTAGGCCATATTTTCTAAAATATTGATTCAAATCGACTTCGGTAGAATGATTTATATATAATGAGATGCCAGAAATTTACTTTCCAAATAAAGTTGCAGTTGAACCTTTGTTGAAAGAGTTATGGGTTATTAAAGTTTCCAAAGAACTTTGCTTTTTAAAAAATGCAATTTTTATAATTTTTTCACCTTTTAGGCCATATTTTCTAAAATATTGATTCAAATCGACTTCGGTAAAGTGATTTATATATATTCAGATGCCAGAAATGTACTTTTATAAATAAAGTTGCAATTGAACCTTTTTTGAAAGAGTTATGGGTTATTAAAGTTTCCAAAGAATTTAGCTTTTTTAAAAATGCCAATATTTTTAATTTTTTCACATTTTTGGCCATATTTTCTAATATATTGATTCAAATTGACTTCGGTATAGTGATTTATATATATTCAGATGCCAGAAATGTACTTTTACAAATAAAGTTGCAATTGAACCTATTTTGAAAGAGTTATGGTTTATTAAAGTTTCCAAAGAACTTTGCTTTTTAAAAAATGCCAATTTTTATAATTTTTTCACCTCTTAGGCCATATTTTCTAAAATATTGATTCAAATCGACTACGGTAAAGTGATTTATATATATTTAGATGCCAGTTATGTAATTTTATAAATAAAATTGCAAATGAACCTTTTTTGAAAGAGTTATGGGTTATTAAAATCTCCAAAGAATTTTGCTTTTTTAAAAATGCCAATTTTTATAATTTTTTCACCTTTTAGGCCATATTTTCTAAAATATTGATTCAAATCGACTTCGGTAAAGTGATTTATATATATTCAGATGCCAGAAATTTACTTTCCAAAATAAGTTGCAGTTGAACCTTTTTTAAAGAGTTATGGGTTATTAAAGTTTCCAAAGAATTTTGTTTTTTTAAAAATGCCAATTTTTATAATTTTTTCACCTTTTAGGCCATATTTTCTAAAATATTGATTCAAATCGACTTCGGTAGAGTTATTTATATATAATGAGATGCCAGAAATTTACTTTCCAAATAAAGTTGCAGTTGAACCTTTTTTGAAAGAGTTATGGGTTATTAAAGTTTCCAAAGAATTTTGCTTTTTTAAAAATGCCAGTTTTTATAATTTTTTCACCTTTTAGGCCATATTTTCTAATATATTGATTCAAATCGACTTCGGTAAAGTGATTTATATATATTCAGATGCCAGAAATGTACTTTTACAAATAAAGTTGCAATTGAACCTTTTTTGAAAGAGTTATGGGTTATTAAAGTTTCCAAAGAATTTAGCTTTTTAAAAATGCCAATTTTTATATTTTTTTCACATTTTTGGCCATATTTTCTAAAATATTGATTCAAATCGACTTCGGTAAAGTGATTTATATATATGCAGATGGCAGAAATGTATTTTTATAAATAAAGTTGCAATTAAACCTGTTTTGAAAGAGTTATGGGCTATTAAAGTTTCCAAAAAATTTTGCTTTTTTAAAAATGCCAAATTTTATAATTTTTTTCACCTTTTAGGCCATATTTTCTAAAATATTGATTCAAATCGACTTCGGTAAAGTGATTTATATATATTGAGATGCCAGAAATTTACTTTCCAAAATAAGTTGCAGTTGAACCTTTTTTAAAAGAGTTATGGGTTATAAAAGTTTCCAAAGAATCTTGCTTTTTTAAAAATGCCAATTTTTATAATTTTTTCACCTTTTAGGCCATATTTTCTAAAATATTGATTCAAAACGACTTCGGTAGAGTGACTTACATATAATGAGATGCCAAAAATCTATTTTTTTAAATAAAGTTGCAATTGAACCTATTTTGAAAGAGTTATGGGTTATTAAAGTTTCCAAAGAATTTTGATTTTTTAAAAATGCCAATTTTTATAATTTTTTCACCTTTTAGGCCTTATTTTTTAAAATATTGATTCAAATCGACTTCGGTAGAGTGATTTATATATAATGAGATGCCAGAAATTTACTTTCCAAATAAAGTTACAGTTGAACCTTTGTTGAAAGAGTTATGGGTTATTAAAGTCTCCAAAGAATTTAGCTTTTTTAAAAATGCCAATATTTTTTTAATTTTTTCACATTTTTGGCCATATTTTCTAAAATATTGATTCAAATCGACTTCGGTAAAGTGATTTATATATATTCAGATGCCAGAAATGTACCTTTACAAATAAAATTGCAATTGAACCTTTTTTGAAAGAGTTATGGGTTATTAAAGTTTCCAAAGAATTAAGCTTTTTTAAAAATGCCAATATTTTTAATTTTTTCACATTTTTGGCCATATTTTTTAAAATATTTATTCAAATCGACTTCGGTAAAGTGATTTTTATATATTGAGATGCCAGAAAATAACTTTCTAAATTAAGTTGCAATTGAACCTTTTTTGAAAGAGTTATGGGTTATTAAAGTTTCCAAAGAATTTAGCATTTTTACAAAATGCCAATATTTTTAATTTTATTCACATTTTTGGCCATATTTTCTAAAATATTGATTCAAATCGACTTCGGTAAAGTGATTTATATATATTCAGATGCCAGAAATGTACTTTTACAAATAAAGTTGCAATTGAACCTTTTTTGAAAGAGTTATGGGTTATTAAAGTTTCCAAAGAATTTTGCTTTTTTAAAAATGCCAATTTTTATAATTTTTTCACATTTTTGGCCATATTTTCTAAAATATTGATTCAAATCGACTACGGTAAAGTGATTTATATATATTCAGATGCCAGTTATGTATTGTATTATTATATTGATTCAAATCGACTTCGGTAAAGTGATTTATATATATTGAGATGCCAGAAATTTACTTTACAAAATAAGTTGCAGTTGAACCTTTTTTGAAAGAGTTATGGGTTATAAAAGTTTCCAAAGAATTTTGCTTTTATAAAAATGCCAATCTTTATAATTTTTTCACCATTTAGGCCATATTTTCTAAAATATTGATTCAAATCGACTTCGGTAGAGTGATTTATATATAATGAGATGCCAGAAATCTATTTTTTTAAATAAAGTTGCAATTGAACCTATTTTGAAAGAGTTATGGGATATTAAAGTTTCCAAAGAATTTTGCTTTTTTAAAAATGCCAATTTTTATAATTTTTTCACCTTTTAGGCCATTTTTTCTAAAATATTGATTCAAATCGACTTCGGTAAAGTGATTTATATATATTGAGATGCCAGAAATTTACTTTCCAAAATAAGTTGCAGTTGAACCTTTTTTGAAAGAGTTATGGGTTATTAAAGTTTCCAAAGAATTTTGCTTTTTTAAAAATGCCAATTTTTATAATTTTTTCACCTTTTAGGCCATATTTTCTAAAATATTGATTCAAATCGACTTCGGTAGAGTGATTTATATATAATGAGATGCCAGAAATTTACTTTCCAAATAAAGTTGCAGTTGAACCTTTTTTGAAAGAGTTATGGGTTATTAAAGTTTCCAAAGAATTTAGCTTTTTTAAAATGCCAATATTTTTAATTTTTTCACCTTTTAGGCCATATTTTCTAATATATTGATTCAAATCGACTTCGGTAAAGTGATTTATATATATTCAGATGCCAGAAATGTACTTTTACAAATAAAGTTGCAATTGAACCTTTTTTGAAAGAGTTATGGGTTATTAAAGTTTCCAAAGAATTTAGCTTTTAAAAATGCCAATTTTTTCAATTTTTTTCACATTTTTGGCCATATTTTCTAAAATATTGATTCAAATCGACTTCGGTAAAGTGATTTATATATATTTAGATGCCAGAAATGTACTTTTATAAATAAAGTTGCAATTGAACCTTTTTTGAAAGAGTTATGGGTTATTAAAGTTTCCAAAGAATTTAGCTTTTTTAAAAATGCCAATATTTTTAATTTTTTCACATTTTTGGCCATATTTTCTAAAATATTGATTCAAATCGACTTCGGTAAAGTGATTTATATATATGAGATGGCAGAAATGTATTTTTATAAATAAAGTTGCAATTAAACCTATTTTGAAAGAGTTATGGGTTATTAAAGTTTCCAAAGAATTTTGCTTTTTTAAAAATGCCAATTTTTATAATTTTTTCACCTTTTAGGCCATATTTTCTAAAATATTGATTCAAATCGACTTCGGTAAAGTGATTTATATATATTGAGATGCCAAAAATTTATTTTCCAAAATAAGTTGCAGTTGAACCTTTTTTGAAAGAGTTATGGGTTATTAAAGTTTCCAAAGAATCTTGCTTTTTTAAAAATGCCAATTTTTATAATTTTTTTACCTTTTAGGCCATATTTTCTAAAATATTGATTCAAAACGACTTCGGTAGAGTGATTTACATATAATGAGATGCTAAAAATCTATTTTTTTAAATAAAGTTGCAATTGAACCTATTTTGAAAGAGTTATGGGTTATTAAAATTTGCAAAGAATTTAGCTTTTTTAAAATGCCAATTTTTTTAATTTTCTTCAGATTTTTGGCCATATTTTCTAAAATATTGATTCAAATCGACTTCGGTAGAGTGATTTATATATATGCAGATGGCAGAAATGTATTTTTATAAATAAAGTTGCAATTAAACCTATTTTGAAAGAGTTATGGGTTATTAAAGTTTCCAAAGAATTTTGCATTTTAAAAAATGCCAATTTTTATAATTTTTTCACCTTTTAGGCCATATTTTCTAAAATATTGATTCAAATCGACTTCGGTAGAATGATTTATATATAATGAGATGCCAGAAATTTACTTTCCAAATAAAGTTGCAGTTGAACCTTTGTTGAAAGAGTTATGGGTTATTAAAGTTTCCAAAGAACTTTGCTTTTTAAAAATGCCAATTTTTATAATTTTTTCACCTTTTAGGCCATATTTTCTAAAATATTGATTCAAATCGACTTCGGTAAAGTGATTTATATATATTCAGATGCCAGAAATGTACTTTTATAAATAAAGTTGCAATTGAACCTTTTTGAAAGAGTTATGGGTTATTAAAGTTTCCAAAGAATTTAGCTTTTTAAAAATGCCAATATTTTTAATTTTTCACATTTTGGCCATATTTTCTAATATATTGATTCAAATCGACTTCGGTAAAGTGATTTATATATATTCAGATGCCAGAAATGTACTTTTACAAATAAAGTTGCAATTGAACCTATTTTGAAAGAGTTATGGTTTATTAAAGTTTCCAAAGAACTTTGCTTTTTAAAAAATGCCAATTTTTATAATTTTTTCACCTCTTAGGCCATATTTTCTAAAATATTGATTCAAATCGACTTCGGTAGAGTTATTTATATATATTTAGATGCCAGTTATGTAATTTTATAAATAAAATTGCAAATGAACCTTTTTTGAAAGAGTTATGGGTTATTAAAATCTCCAAAGAATTTTGCTTTTTTAAAAATGCCAATTTTTATAATTTTTTCACCTTTTAGGCCATATTTTCTAAAATATTGATTCAAATCGACTTCGGTAAAGTGATTTATATATATGCAGATGCCAGAAATGTATTTTTATAAATAAAGTTGCAATTAAACCTGTTTTGAAAGAGTTATGGGTTATTAAAGTTTCCAAAGAATTAAGCTTTTTTAAAAATGCCAATATTTTTAATTTTTTCACATTTTTGGCAATATTTTTTAAAATATTTATTCAAATCGACTTCGGTAAAGTGATTTTTATATATTGAGATGCCAGAAAATAACTTTCTAAATTAAGTTGCAATTGAACCTTTTTTGAAAGAGTTATGGGTTATTAAAGTTTCCAAAGAATTTAGCATTTTTACAAAATGCCAATATTTTTAATTTTATCACATTTTTGGCCATATTTTCTAAAATATTGATTCAAATCGACTTCGGTAAAGTGATTTATATATATTCAGATGCCAGAAATGTACTTTTACAAATAAAGTTGCAATTGAACCTTTTTTGAAAGAGTTATGGGTTATTAAAGTTTCCAAAGAATTTTGCTTTTTTAAAAATGCCAATTTTTATAATTTTTTCACATTTTTGGCCATATTTTCTAAAATATTGATTCAAATCGACTACGGTAAAGTGATTTATATATATTCAGATGCTAGTTATGTAATTTTATAAATAAAATTGCAAATGAACCTATTTTGAAAGAGTTATGGGTTATTAAAGTTTCCAAAGAATTTTGCTTTTTTAAAAATGCCAATTTTTATAATTTTTTCACCTTTTAGCCCATATTTCTAAAAAATTGATTCAAATCGACTTCGGTAAAGTGATTTATATATATTCAGATACCAGTTATGTAATTTTATAAATAAAATTGCAATTGAACCAATTTTGAAAGAGTTATGGGTTATTAAAGTCTCCAAAGAATTTAGCTTTTTTAAAAATGCCAATATTTTTTTAATTTTTTCACATTTTTGGCCATATTTTCTAAAATATTGATTCAAATCGACTTCGGTAAAGTGATTTATATATATTGAGATGCCAGAAAATTACTTTTTAAATTAAGTTGCAATTTAACCTTTTTTGAAAGAGTTATGGGTTATTAAAGTTTCCAAGGAATTTAGCTTTTTTAAAAATGCCAATTTTTTTAATTTTTTCACATTTTTGGCCATATTTTCTAAAATATTGATTCAAATCGACTTCGGTAAAGTGATTTATATATATTCAGATGCCAGAAATGTACTTTTATAAATAAAGTTACAATAGAACCTTTTTTTGAAAGAGTTATGGGTTATTAAAGTTTCCAAAGAATTTAGCTTTTTTAAAAATGCCAATATTTTTAATTTTTTCACATTTTTGGCCATATTTTCTAAAATATTGATTCAAATCGACTTCGGTAAAGTGATTTATATATATTCAGATGCCAGAAATGTACTTTTACAAATAAAGTTGCAATTGAACCTTTTTTGAAAGAGTTATGGGTTATTAAAGTTTCCAAAGAATTTTGCTTTTTTGAAAATGCCAATTTTTATAATTTTTTCACATTTTTGGCCATATTTTCTAAAATATTGATTCAAATCGACTACGGTAAAGTGATTTATATATATTCAGATGCTAGTTATGTAATTTTATAAATAAAATTGCAAATGAACCTATTTTGAAAGAGTTATGGGTTATTAAAGTTTCCAAAGAATTTTGCTTTTTTAAAAATGTTAATTTTTATAATTTTTTCACCTTTTAGCCCATATTTCTAAAAATTGATTCAAATCGACTTCGGTAAAGTGATTTATATATATTCAGATACCAGTTATGTAATTTTATAAATAAAATTGCAATTGAACCAATTTTGAAAGAGTTATGGGTTATTAAAGTTTCCAAAGAATTTTGCTTTTTTAAAAATGCCAATTTTTATAATTTTTTTCACCTTTTAGGCCATATTTTCTAAAATATTGATTCAAATCGACTTCGGTAAAGTGATTTATATATATTGAGATGCCAGAAATTTACTTTACAAAATAAGTTGCAGTTGAACCTTTTTTGAAAGAGTTATGGGTTATAAAAGTTTCCAAAGAATTTTGCTTTTATAAAAATGCCAATTTTTATAATTTTTTCACCTTTTAGGCCATATTTTCTAAAATATTGATTCAAATCGACTTCGGTAGAGTGATTTATATATAATGAGATGCCAGAAATCTATTTTTTTAAATAAAGTTGCAATTGAACCTATTTTGATAGAGTTATGGGATATTAAAGTTTCCAAAGAATTTTGCTGTTTTAAAAATGCCAATTTTTATAATTTTTTCACCTTTTAGGCCATATTTTCTAAAATATTGATTCAAATCGACTTCGGTAAAGTGATTTATATATATTGAGATGCCAGAAATTTACTTTCCAAAATAAGTTGCAGTTGAACCTTTTTGAAAGAGTTATGGGTTATTAAAGTTTCCAAAGAATTTTGCTTTTTAAAAATGCCAATTTTTATAATTTTTTTCACCTTTTAGGCCATATTTTCTAAAATATTGATTCAAATCGACTTCGGTAGAGTGATTTATATATAATGAGATGCCAGAAATTTACTTTCCAAATAAAGTTGCAATTGAACCTTTTTGAAAGAGTTATGGGTTATTAAAGTTTCCAAAGAATTTAGCTTTTTAAAAATGCCAATATTTTTAATTTTTCTCATTTTTGGCCATATTTTCTAATATATTGATTCAAATCGACTTCGGTAAAGTGATTTATATATATTCAGATGCCAGAAATGTACTTTTACAAATAAAGTTGCAATTGAACCTTTTTTGAAAGAGTTATGGGTTATTAAAGTTTCCAAAGAATTTAGCTTTTTTAAAAATGCCAATTTTTTTAATTTTTTCACACATTTTTGGCCATATTTTCTAAAATATTGATTCAAATCGACTTCGGTAAAGTGATTTATATATATGCAGATGGCGGAAATGTATTTTTATAAATAAAGTTGCAATTAAACCTATTTTGAAAGAGTTATGGGCTATTAAAGTTTCCAAAGAATTTTGCTTTTTTAAAAATGCCAATTTTATAATTTTTTCACCTTTAGGCCATATTTTCTAAAATATTGATTCAAATCGACTTCGGTAAAGTGATTTATATATATTGAGATGCCAAAAATTTACTTTCCAAAATAAGTTGCAGTTGAACCCTTTTTGAAAGAGTTATGGGTTATAAAAGTTTCCAAAGAATCTTTCTTTTTTAAAAATGCCAATTTTTATAATTTTTTCACCTTTTAGGCCATATTTTCTAAAATATTGATTCAAATCGACTTCGGTAGAGTGATTTATATATAATGAGATGCCAAAAATTTACTTTCCAAATAAAGTTGCAGTTGAACCTTTGTTGAAAGAGTTATGGGTTATTAAAGTTTCCAAAGAATTTAGCTTTTTAAAAATGCCAATATTTTTAATTTTTTCACATTTTGGCCATATTTTCTAAAATATTGATTCAAATCGACTTCGGTAAAGTGATTTATATATATTCAGATGCCAGAAATGTACTTTTACAAATAAAGTTGCAATTGAACCTTTTTTGAAAGAGTTATGGGTTATTAAAGTTTCCAAAGAATTTTGCTTTTTTAAAAATGCCAATTTTTATAATTTTTTCACATTTTTGGCCATATTTTCTAAAATATTGATTCAAATCGACTACGGTAAAGTGATTTATATATATTCAGATGCTAGTTATGTAATTTTATAAATAAAATTGCAAATGAACCTATTTTGAAAGAGTTATGGGTTATTAAAGTTTCCAAAGAATTTTGCTTTTTTAAAAATGCCAATTTTTATAATTTTTTCACCTTTTAGCCCATATTTCTAAAAAATTGATTCAAATCGACTTCGGTAAAGTGATTTATATATATTCAGATACCAGTTATGTAATTTTATAAATAAAATTGCAATTGAACCAATTTTGAAAGAGTTATGGGTTATTAAAGTTTCCAAAGAATTTTGCTTTTTTAAAAATGCCAATTTTTATAATTTTTTCACCTTTTAGGCCATATTTTCTAAAATATTGATTCAAATCGACTTCGGTAAAGTGATTTATATATATTGAGATGCCAGAAATTTACTTTACAAAATAAGTTGCAGTTGAACCTTTTTGAAAGAGTTATGGGTTATAAAAGTTTCCAAAGAATTTTGCTTTTATAAAAATGCCAATTTTTATAATTTTTTCACCTTTTAGGCCATATTTTCTAAAATATTGATTCAAATCGACTTCGGTAGAGTGATTTATATATAATGAGATGCCAGAAATCTATTTTTTTAAATAAAGTTGCAATTGAACCTATTTTGAAAGAGTTATGGGATATTAAAGTTTCCAAAGAATTTTGCTTTTTTAAAAATGCCAATTTTTATAATTTTTTCACCTTTTAGGCCATATTTTCTAAAATATTGATTCAAATCGACTTCGGTAAAGTGATTTATATATATTGAGATGCCAGAAATTTACTTTCCAAAATAAGTTGCAGTTGAACCTTTTTTGAAAGAGTTATGGGTTATTAAAGTTTCCAAAGAATTTTGCTTTTTTAAAAATGCCAATTTTTATAATTTTTTCACCTTTTAGGCCATATTTTCTAAAATATTGATTCAAATCGACTTCGGTAGAGTGATTTATATATAATGAGATGCCAGAAATTTACTTTCCAAATAAAGTTGCAATTGAACCTTTTTTGAAAGAGTTATGGGTTATTAAAGTTTCCAAAGAATTTAGCTTTTTAAAAATGCCAATATTTTTAATTTTTCTCATTTTTGGCCATATTTTCTAATATATTGATTCAAATCGACTTCGGTAAAGTGATTTATATATATTCAGATGCCAGAAATGTACTTTTACAAATAAAGTTGCAATTGAACCTTTTTTGAAAGAGTTATGGGTTATTAAAGTTTCCAAAGAATTTAGCTTTTTTAAAAATGCCAATTTTTTTTAATTTTTTCACATTTTTGGCCATATTTTCTAAAATATTGATTCAAATCGACTTCGGTAAAGTGATTTATATATATGCAGATGGCGGAAATGTATTTTTATAAATAAAGTTGCAATTAAACCTATTTTGAAAGAGTTATGGGCTATTAAAGTTTCCAAAGAATTTTGCTTTTTTAAAAATGCCAATTTTTATAATTTTTTCACCTTTTAGGCCATATTTTCTAAAATATTGATTCAAATCGACTTCGGTAAAGTGATTTATATATATTGAGATGCCAAAAATTTACTTTCAAAATAAGTTGCAGTTGAACCCTTTTTGAAAGAGTTATGGGTTATAAAAGTTTCCAAAGAATCTTTCTTTTTTAAAAATGCCAATTTTTATAATTTTTTTCACCTTTTAGGCCATATTTTCTAAAATATTGATTCAAATCGACTTCGGTAGAGTGATTTATATATAATGAGATGCCAAAAATTTACTTTCCAAATAAAGTTGCAGTTGAACCTTTGTTGAAAGAGTTATGGGTTATTAAAGTTTCCAAAGAATTTAGCTTTTTTAAAAATGCCAATATTTTTAATTTTTTCACATTTTTGGCCATATTTTCTAAAATATTGATTCAAATCGACTTCGGTAAAGTGATTTATATATATTCAGATGCCAGAAATGTACTTTTTACAAATAAAGTTGCAATTGAACCTTTTTTGAAAGAGTTATGGGTTATTAAAGTTTCCAAAGAATTTTGCTTTTTTAAAAATGCCAATTTTTATAATTTTTTCACATTTTTGGCCATATTTTCTAAAATATTGATTCAAATCGACTACGGTAAAGTGATTTATATATATTCAGATGCTAGTTATGTAATTTTATAAATAAAATTGCAAATGAACCTATTTTGAAAGAGTTATGGGTTATTAAAGTTTCCAAAGAATTTTGCTTTTTTAAAAATGCCAATTTTATAATTTTTTTCACCTTTTAGCCCATATTTCTAAAATATTGATTCAAATCGACTTCGGTAAAGTGATTTATATATATTCAGATACCAGTTATGTAATTTTATAAATAAAATTGCAATTGAACCAATTTTGAAAGAGTTATGGGTTATTAAAGTTTCCAAAGAATTTTGCTTTTTAAAAATGCCAATTTTATAATTTTTTCACCTTTTAGGCCATATTTTCTAAAATATTGATTCAAATCGACTTCGGTAAAGTGATTTATATATATTGAGATGCCAGAAATTTACTTTCCAAAATAAGTTGCAGTTGAACCTTTTTGAAAGAGTTATGGGTTATAAAAGTTTCCAAAGAATTTTGCTTTTATAAAAATGCCAATTTTATAATTTTTTCACCTTTTAGGCCATATTTTCTAAAATATTGATTCAAATCGACTTCGGTAGAGTGATTTATATATAATGAGATGCCAGAAATCTATTTTTTTAAATAAAGTTGCAATTGAACCTATTTTGAAAGAGTTATGGGATATTAAAGTTTCCAAAGAATTTTGCTTTTTTAAAAATGCCAATTTTTATAATTTTTTCACCTTTTAGGCCATATTTTCTAAAATATTGATTCAAATCGACTTCGGTAAAGTGATTTATATATATTGAGATGCCAGAAATTTACTTTTCAAAATAAGTTGCAGTTGAACCTTTTTTGAAAGAGTTATGGGTTATTAAAGTTTCCAAAGAATTTTGCTTTTTTAAAAATGCCAATTTTTTATAATTTTTTCACCTTTTAGGCCATATTTTCTAAAATATTGATTCAAATCGACTTCGGTAGAGTGATTTATATATAATGAGATGCCAGAAATTTACTTTCCAAAATAAGTTGCAGTTGAACCTTTTTTGAAAGAGTTATGGGTTATTAAAGTTTCCAAAGAATTTAGCTTTTTTAAAAATGCCAATATTTTTAATTTTTTCACATTTTTGGCCATATTTTCTAAAATATTGATTCAAATCGACTTCGGTAAAGTGATTTTTATATATTGAGATGCCAGAAAATAACTTTCTAAATTAAGTTGCAATTGAACCTTTTTTGAAAGAGTTATGGGTTATTAAAGTTTCCAAAGAATTTTGCTTATTTAAAAATGCCAATTTTTATAATTTTTTCACCTTTTAGGCCATATTTTCTAAAATATTGATTCAAATCGACTTCGGTAAAGTGATTTATATATACTGAGATGCCAGAAATTTACTTTCCAAAATAAGTTGCAGTTGAACCTTTTTTGAAAGAGTTATGGGTTATTAAAGTTTCCAAAGAATTTTGCTTTTTTAAAAATGCCAATTTCTATAATTTTTTCACCTTTTAGGCCATATTTTCTAAAATATTGATTCAAATCGACTTCGGTAGAGTGATTTATATATAATGAGATGCCAGAAATTTACTTTCCAAATAAAGTTGCAGTTGAACCTTTTTTGAAAGAGTTATGGGTTATTAAAGTTTCCAAAGAATTTTGCTTTTTAAAAAATGCCAGTTTTTATAATTTTTTCACCTTTTAGGCCATATTTTCTAAAATATTGATTCAAATCGACTTCGGTAAAGTGATTTATATATATTTAGATGCCAGAAATGTACTTTTATAAATAAAATTGCAATTGAACCTATTTTGAAAGAGTTATGGGTTATTAAAGTTTCCAAAGAAATTAGCTTTTTTAAAAATGCCAATTTTTATAATTTTTTCACCTTTTAGGCCATATTTTCTAAAATATTGATTCAAATCGACTTCGGTAAAGTGATTTATATATATTGAGATGCCAGAAAATAACTTTCTAAATTAAGTTGCAATTGAACCTTTTTTGAAAGAGTTATGGGTTATTAAAGTTTCCAAAGAATTTAGCTTTTTTAAAAATGCCAATTTTTATAATTTTTTCACCTTTTAGGCCATATTTTCTAAAATATTGATTCAAATCGACTTCGGTAAAGTGATTTATATATATGCAGATGGCGGAAATGTATTTTTATAAATAAAGTTGCAATTAAACCTATTTTGAAAGAGTTATGGGCTATTAAAGTTTCCAAAGAATTTTGCTTTTTAAAAATGCCAATTTTTATAATTTTTTTCACCTTTTAGGCCATATTTTCTAAAATATTGATTCAAATCGACTTCGGTAAAGTGATTTATATATATTGAGATGCCAAAAATTTACTTTCCAAAATAAGTTGCAGTTGAACCCTTTTTGAAAGAGTTATGGGTTATAAAAGTTTCCAAAGAATCTTGCTTTTTAAAAATGCCAATTTTTATAATTTTTTCACCTTTTAGGCCATATTTTCTAAAATATTGATTCAAAACGACTTCGGTAGAGTGATTTACATATAATGAGATGCCAAAAATTTACTTTCCAAATAAAGTTGCAGTTGAACCTTTGTTGAAAGAGTTATGGGTTATTAAAGTTTCCAAAGAATTTAGCTTTTTTAAAAATGCCAATATTTTTTTAATTTTTTCACATTTTTGGCCATATTTTCGAAAATATTGATTCAAATCGACTTCGGTAAAGTGATTTATATATATTCAGATGCCAGAAATGTACCTTTACAAATAAAATTGCAATTGAACCTTTTTTGAAAGAGTTATGGGTTATTAAAGTTTCCAAAGAATTTAGCTTTTTTAAAAATGCCAATATTTTTAATTTTTTCACATTTTTGGCCATATTTTCTAAAATATTGATTCAAATCGACTTCGGTAAAGTGATTTTTATATATTGAGATGCCAGAAAATAACTTTCTAAATTAAGTTGCAATTGAACCTTTTTTGAAAGAGTTATGGGTTATTAAAGTTTCCAAAGAATTTTGCTTTTTTAAAAATGCCAATTTTTATAATTTTTTCACCTTTTAGGCCATATTTTCTAAAACATTGATTCAAATCGACTTCGGTAAAGTGATTTATATATATTGAGATGCCAGAAATTTACTTTCCAAAATAAGTTGCAGTTGAACCTTTTTTGAAAGAGTTATGGGTTATTAAAGTTTCCAAAGAATTTTGCTTTTTTAAAAATGCCAATTTCTATAATTTTTTCACCTTTTAGGCCATATTTTCTAAAATATTGATTCAAATCGACTTCGGTAGAGTGATTTATATATAATGAGATGCCAGAAATTTACTTTCCAAATAAAGTTGCAGATGAACCTTTTTTGAAAGAGTTATGGGTTATTAAAGTTTCCAAAGAATTTTGCTTTTTTAAAAATGCCAGTTTTTATAATTTTTTCACCTTTTAGGCCATATTTTCTAAAATATTGATTCAAATCGACTTCGGTAAAGTGATTTATATATATTCAGATGCCAGAAATGTACTTTTATAAATAAAATTGCAATTGAACCTATTTTGAAAGAGTTATGGGTTATTAAAGTTTCCAAAGAATTTTGCTTTTTAAAAATGCCAATTTTTATAATTTTGTTCACCTTTTAGGCCATATTTTCTAAAATATTGATTCAAATCGACTTCGGTAAAGTGATTTATATATATTGAGATGCCAGAAATTTACTTTACAAAATAAGTTGCAGTTGAACCTTTTTTGAAAGAGTTATGGGTTATAAAAGTTTCCAAAGAATTTTGCTTTTATAAAAATGCCAATTTTTATAATTTTTTCACCTTTTAGGCCATATTTTCTAAAATATTGATTCAAATCGACTTCGGTAGAGTGATTTATATATAATGAGATGCCAGAAATCTATTTTTTAAATAAAGTTGCAATTGAACCTATTTTGAAGAGTTATGGGATATTAAAGTTTCCAAAGAATTTTGCTTTTTTAAAAATGCCAATTTTTATAATTTTTTTCACCTTTTAGGCCATATTTTCTAAAATATTGATTCAAATCGACTTCAGGTAAAGTGATTTATATATATTGAGATGCCAGAAATTTACTTTCCAAAATAAGTTGCAGTTGAACCTTTTTGAAAGAGTTATGGGTTATTAAAGTTTCCAAAGAATTTTGCTTTTTTAAAAATGCCAATTTTTATAATTTTTTTCACCTTTTAGGCCATATTTTCTAAAATATTGATTCAAATCGACTTCGGTAGAGTGATTTATATATAATGAGATGCCAGAAATTTACTTTCCAAACAAAGTTGCAGTTGAACCTTTTTTGAAAGAGTTATGGGTTATTAAAGTTTCCAAAGAATTTTGCTTTTTTAAAAATGCTAGTTTTTATAATTTTTTCACCTTTTAGGCCATATTTTCTAAAATATTGATTCAAATCGACTTCGGTAAAGTGATTTATATATATTCAGATGCCAGAAATGTACTTTTATAAAATAAGTTGCAATTCAACCTTTTTTGAAAGAGTTATGGGTTATTAAAGTTTCCAAAGAATTTAGCTTTTTTAAAAATGCCAATATTTTTAATTTTTTCACATTTTTGGCCATATTTTCTAATATATTGATTCAAATTTTTAAAAATGCCAATTTTTATAATTTTTTCACCTTTTAGGCCATATTTTCTAAAATATTGATTCAAATCGACTTCGGTAAAGTGATTTATATATATTGAGATGCCAAAAATTTACTTTCCAAAATAAGTTGCAGTTGAACATTTTTTGAAAGAGTTATGGGTTATAAAAGTTTCCAAAGAATCTTGCTTTTTTAAAAATGCCAATTTTTATAATTTTTTTACCTTTTAGGCCATATTTTCTAAAATATTGATTCAAAACGACTTCGGTAGAGTGATTTACATATAATGAGATGCCAAAAATCTATTTTTTAAATAAAGTTCCAATCAACCTTTTTGAAAGAGTTATGGGTTATTAAAATCTCAAAGAATTTAGCTTTTTAAAAATGCCAATATTTTTAATTTTTCACATTTTTGGCCATATTTTCTTATATATTGATTCAAATCGACTTCGGTAAAGTGATTTATATATATTCAGATGCCAGAAATGTACTTTTACAAATAAAGTTGCAATTGAACCTTTTTTGAAAGAGTTATGGGTTATTAAAGTTTGCAAAGAATTTAGCTTTTTTAAAAATGCCAATTTTTTTAATTTTTCACATTTTTGGCCATATTTTCTAAAATATTGATTCAAATCGACTTCGGTAGAGTGATTTATATATATGCAGATGGCAGAAATGTATTTTTATAAATAAAGTTGCAATTAAACCTATTTTGAAAGAGTTATGGGTTATTAAAGTTTCCAAAGAATTTTGCTTTTTTAAAAATGCCAATTTTTATAATTTGTTCACCTTTTAGGCCATATTTTCTAAAATATTGATTCAAATCGACTTCGGTAAAGTGATTTATATATATTGAGATGCCAGAAATTTACTTTACAAAATAAGTTGCAGTTGAACCTTTTTTGAAAGAGTTATGGGTTATAAAAGTTTCCAAATAATTTTGCTTTTATAAAAATGCCAATTTTTATAATTTTTTCACCTTTTAGGCCATATTTTCTAAAATATTGATTCAAATCGACTTCGGTAGAGTGATTTATATATAATGAGATGCCAGAAATCTATTTTTTTAAATAAAGTTGCAATTGAACCTATTTTGAAAGAGTTATGGGATATTAAAGTTTCCAAAGAATTTTGCTTTTTAAAAATGCCAATTTTTATAATTTTTTTCCCTTTTAGGCCATATTTTCTAAAATATTGATTCAAATCGACTTCGGTAAAGTGATTTATATATATTGAGATGCCAGAAATTTACTTTCCAAAATAAGTTGCAGTTGAACCTTTTTTGAAAGAGTTATGGGTTATTAAAGTTTCCAAAGAATTTTGCTTTTTTAAAAATGCCAATTTTTATAATTTTTTCACCTTTTAGGCCATATTTTCTAAAATATTGATTCAAATCGACTTCGGTAGAGTGATTTATATATAATGAGATGCCAGAAATTTACTTTCCAAACAAAGTTGCAGTTGAACCTTTTTTGAAAGAGTTATGGGTTATTAAAGTTTCCAAAGAATTTTGCTTTTTTAAAAATGCTAGTTTTTATAATTTTTTCCCCTTTTAGGCCATATTTTCTAAAATATTGATTCAAATCGACTTCGGTAAAGTGATTTATATATATTCAGATGCCAGAAATGTACTTTTATAAAATAAGTTGCAATTGAACCTTTTTTGAAAGAGTTATGGGTTATTAAAGTTTCCAAAGAATTTAGCTTTTTAAAAATGCCAATATTTTTAATTTTTTCACTTTTGGCCATATTTTCTAATATATTGATTCAAATTTTTAAAAATGCCAATTTTTATAATTTTTTCACCTTTTAGGCCATATTTTCTAAAATATTGATTCAAATCGACTTCGGTAAAGTGATTTATATATATTGAGATGCCAAAAATTTACTTTCCAAAATAAGTTGCAGTTGAACATTTTTTGAAAGAGTTATGGGTTATAAAAGTTTCCAAAGAATCTTGCTTTTTTAAAAATGCCAATTTTTATAATTTTTTACCTTTTAGGCCATATTTTCTAAAATATTGATTCAAAACGACTTCGGTAGAGTGATTTACATATAATGAGATGCCAAAAATCTATTTTTTTAAATAAAGTTGCAATTGAACCTATTTTGAAAGAGTTATGGGTTATTAAAGTTTGCAAAGAATTTAGCTTTTTTAAAAATGCCAATTTTTTTTAATTTTCTGCACATTTTTAGCCATATTTTCTAAAATATTGATTCAAATCGACTTCGGTAGAGTGATTTATATATATGCAGATGGCAGAAATGTATTTTTATAAATAAAGTTGCAATTAAACCTATTTTGAAAGAGTTATGGGTTATTAAAGTTTCCAAAGAATTTTGCATTTTTAAAAATGCCAATTTTTATAATTTTTTCACCTTTTAGGCCATATTTTCTAAAATATTGATTCAAATCGACTTCGGTAAAGTGATTTATATATAATGAGATGCCAGAAATTTACTTTCCAAATAAAGTTGCAGTTGAACCTTTGTTGAAAGAGTTATGGGTTATTAAAGTTTCCAAAGAACTTTGCTTTTTAAAAAATGCCAATTTTTATAATTTTTTCACCTTTTAGGCCATATTTTCTAAAATATTGATTCAAATCGACTTCGGTAGAGTGATTTATATATAATGAGATGCCAGAAATCTATTTTTTAAATAAAGTTGCAATTGAACCTATTTTGAAAGAGTTATGGGATATTAAAGTTTCCAAAGAATTTTGCTTTTTTAAAAATGCCAATTTTTATAATTTTTTCACCTTTTAGGCCATATTTTCTAAAATATTGATTCAAATCGACTTCGGTAAAGTGATTTATATATATTGAGATGCCAGAAATTTACTTTCCAAAATAAGTTGCAGTTGAACCTTTTTTGAAAGAGTTATGGGTTATTAAAGTTTCCAAAGAATTTTGCTTTTTAAAAATGCCAATTTTTATAATTTTTTCACCTTTTAGGCCATATTTTCTAAAATATTGATTCAAATCGACTTCAGTAGAGTGATTTATATATAATGAGATGCCAGAAATTTACTTTCCAAACAAAGTTGCAGTTGAACCTTTTTGAAAGAGTTATGGGTTATTAAAGTTTCCAAAGAATTTTGCTTTTTTAAAAATGCTAGTTTTTATAATTTTTTCACCTTTTAGGCCATATTTTCTAAAATATTGATTCAAATCGACTTCGGTAAAGTGATTTATATATATTCAGATGCCAGAAATGTACTTTTATAAAATAAGTTGCAATTGAACCTTTTTTGAAAGAGTTATGGGTTATTAAAGTTTCCAAAGAATTTAGCTTTTTTAAAAATGCCAATATTTTTAATTTTTCACATTTTTGGCCATATTTTCTAATATATTGATTCAAATTTTTAAAAATGCCAATTTTATAATTTTTCACCTTTTAGGCCATATTTTCTAAAATATTGATTCAAATCGACTTCGGTAAAGTGATTTATATATATTGAGATGCCAAAATTTACTTTCCAAATAAGTTGCAGTTGAACATTTTTTGAAAGAGTTATGGGTTATAAAAGTTTCCAAAGAATCTTGCTTTTTTAAAAATGCCAATTTTTATAATTTTTTTCACCTTTTAGGCCATATTTTCTAAAATATTGATTCAAAACGACTTCGGTAGAGTGATTTACATATAATGAGATGCCAAAAAATCTATTTTTTTAAATAAAGTTGCAATTGAACCTATTTTGAAAGAGTTATGGGTTATTAAAGTTTGCAAAGAATTTAGCTTTTTTAAAAATGCCAATTTTTTTTAATTTTTTTCACATTTTTGGCCATATTTTCTAAAATATTGATTCAAATCGATTTCGGTAAAGTGATTTATATATATGCAGATGGCAGAAATGTATTTTTATAAATAAAGTTGCAATTAAACCTATTTTGAAAGAGTTATGGGTTATTAAAGTTTCCAAAGAATTTTGCATTTTTAAAAATGCCAATTTTTATAATTTTTCACCTTTTAGGCCATATTTTCTAAAATATTGATTCAAATCGACTTCGGTAAAGTGATTTATATATAATGAGATGCCAGAAATTTACTTTCCAAATAAAGTTGCAGTTGAACCTTTGTTGAAAGAGTTATGGGTTATTAAAGTTTCCAAAGAACTTTGCTTTTTAAAAAATGCCAATTTTTATAATTTTTTCACCTTTTAGGCCATATTTTCTAAAATATTGATTCAAATCGACTTCGGTAAAGTGATTTATATATATTCAGATGCCAGAAATGTACTTTTATAAATAAAGTTGCAATTGAACCTTTTTTGAAAGAGTTATGGGTTATTAAAGTTTCCAAAGAATTTAGCTTTTTTAAAAATGCCAATATTTTTAATTTTTTCACATTTTTGGCCATATTTTCTAATATATTGATTCAAATTGACTTCGGTAAAGTGATTTATATATATTCAGATGCCAGAAATGTACTTTTACAAATAAATTTGCAATTGAACCTATTTTGAAAGAGTTATGGTTTATTAAAGTTTCCAAAGAACTTTGCTTTTTAAAAATGCCAATTTTTATAATTTTTTTCACCTCTTAGGCCATATTTTCTAAAATATTGATTCAAATCGACTACGGTAAAGTGATTTATATATATTTAGATGCCAGTTATGTAATTTTATAAATAAAATTGCAAATCAACCTTTTGAAAGAGTTATGGGTTATTAAAATCTCCAAAGAATTTAGCTTTTTTAAAAATGCCAATATTTTTAATTTTTTCACATTTTTGGCCATATTTTCTTATATATTGATTCAAATCGACTTCGGTAAAGTGATTTATATATATTCAGATGCCAGAAATGTACTTTTACAAATAAAGTTGCAATTGAACCTTTTTTGAAAGAGTTATGGGTTATTAAAGTTTGCAAAGAATTTAGCTTTTTAAAAATGCCAATTTTTTTAATTTTTTCACATTTTTGGCCATATTTTCTAAAATATTGATTCAAATCGACTTCGGTAGAGTGATTTATATATATGCAGATGGCAGAAATGTATTTTTATAAATAAAGTTGCAATTAAACCTATTTTGAAAGAGTTATGGGTTATTAAAGTTTCCAAAGAATTTTGCTTTTTTAAAAATGCCAATTTTTTAATTTTTCACCTTTTAGGCCATATTTTCTAAAATATTGATTCAAATCTACTTCGGTAAAGTGATTTATATATATTGAGATGCCAGAAATTTACTTTACAAAATAAGTTGCAATTGAACCTATTTTGAAAGAGTTCTGGGTTATTAAAGTTTCCAAAGAATTTTGCTTTTTAAAAAATGCCAATTTTTATAATTTTTTCACCTCGTAGGCCATATTTTCTAAAATATTGATTCAAATCGACTTCGGTAAAGTGATTTATATATATTCAGATGCCAGTTATGTATTGTATTATTATATTGATTCAAATTTTGACTTCTGTAAAGTGATTTATATAATTCCTGCAGATGGCAGAAATGTATTTATAAAATAAAAATAAAGTTGCAATTGAACCTATTTTGAAAGAGTTATGGGTTATTAAAGTTTCCAAAGAATTTTGCTTTTAAAAAAATGCTAATTGTTATAATTTTTTCACCTCTTATCACCATATTTTCTAAAATATTGATTCAAATCAACTTCGGTAAAGTGATTTATATATATTCTGATGCCAGTTATGTAATTTTATAAATAAAATTGCAATTGAACCTATTTTGAAAGAGTTATGGGTTATTAAAGTTTCCAAAGAATTTTGCTTTTTTAAAAATGCCAATTTTTATAATTTTTTCACCTTTTAGGCCATATTTTCTAAAATATTGATTCAAATCGACTTCGGTAGAGTGATTTATATATAATGAGATGCCAGAAATTTACTTTCCAAATAAAGTTGCAGTTGAACCTTTGTTGAAAGAGTTATGGGTTATTAAAGTTTCCAAAGAACTTTGCTTTTTAAAAAATGCCAATTTTTATAATTTTTTCACCTTTTAGGCCATATTTTCTAAAATATTGATTCAAATCGACTTCGGTAAAGTGATTTATATTTATTCAGCTGCCAGAAATGTACTTTTATAAATAAAGTTGCAATTGAACCTTTTTTGAAAGAGTTATGGGTTATTAAAGTTTCCAAAGAATTTAGCTTTTTAAAAATGCCAATATTTTTAATATTTTCACATTTTTGGCCATATTTTCTAATATATTGATTCAAATCGACTTCAGTAAAGTGATTTATATATATTCAGATGCCAGAAATGTACTTTTTTACAAATAAATTTGCAATTGAACCTATTTTGAAAGAGTTATGGTTTATTAAAGTTTCCAAAGAACTTTGCTTTTTAAAAAATGCCAATTTTTATAATTTTTTCACCTCTTAGGCCATATTTTCTAAAATATTGATTCAAATCGACTACGGTAAAGTGATTTATATATATTTAGATGCCAGTTATGTAATTTTATAAATAAAATTGCAAATGAACCTTTTTTGAAAGAGTTATGGGTTATTAAAATCTCCAAAGAATTTAGCTTTTTAAAAATGCCAATATTTTTAATTTTTTTACATTTTGGCCATATTTTCTTATATATTGATTCAAATCGACTTCGGTAAAGTGATTTATATATATTCAGATGCCAGAAATGTACTTTTACAAATAAAGTTGCAATTGAACCTTTTTTGAAAGAGTTATGGGTTATTAAAGTTTGCAAAGAATTTAGCTTTTTTAAAAATGCCAATTTTTTTTAATTTTTTTCACATTTTTGGCCATATTTTCTAAAATATTGATTCAAATCGACTTCGGTAGAGTGATTTATATATATGCAGATGGCAGAAATGTATTTTTATAAATAAAGTTGCAATTAAACCTATTTTGAAAGAGTTATGGGTTATAAAAGTTTCCAAAGAATTTTGCTTTTATCAAAATGCCAATTTTTATAATTTTTTCACCTTTTAGGCCATATTTTCTAAAATATTGATTCAAATCTACTTCGGTAAAGTGATTTATATATAATGAGATGCCAGAAATCTAATTTTATAAATAAAGTTGCAATTAAACATATTTTGAAAGAGTTATGGGTTATTAAAGTTTCCAAAGAATTTTGCTTTTTTAAAAATGCCAATTTTTATAATTTTTTCACCTTTTAGGCCATATTTTCTAAAATATTGATTCAAATCTACTTCGGTAAAGTGATTTATATATATTGAGATGCCAGAAATTTACTTTACAAAATAAGTTGCAGTTGAACCTTTTTTGAAAGAGTTATGGGTTATAAAAGTTTCCAAAGAATTTTGCTTTTATCAAAATGCCAATTTTTATAATTTTTTCACCTTTTAGGCCATTATTTCTAAAATATTGATTCAAATCGACTTCGGTAGAGTGATTTATATATAATGAGATGCCAGAAATCTATTTTTTTAAATAAAGTTGCAATTGAACCTATTTTGAAAGAGTTATGGGATATTAAAGTTTCCAAAAATTTTGCTTTTTTAAAAATGCCAATTTTTATAATTTTTTCACCTTTTAGGCCATATTTTCTAAAATATTGATTCAAATCGACTTCGGTAAAGTGATTTATATATATTGAGATGCCAGTAATTTACTTTCCAAAATAAGTTGCAGTTGAACCTTTTTTTAAAGAGTTATGGGTTATTAAAGTTTCCAAAGAATTTTGCTTTTTTAAAAATGCCAATTTTTATAATTTTTTCACCTTTTAGGCCATAATTTCTAAAATATTGATTCAAATCGACTTCGGTAGAGTGATTTATATATAATGAGATGCCAGAAATTTACTTTCCAAATAAAGTTGCAGTTGAACTTTTTTGAAAGAGTTATGGGTTATTAAAGTTTCCAAAGAATTTTGCTTTTTTAAAAATGCCAGTTTTTATAATTTTTTCACCTTTTAGGCCATATTTTCTAAAATATTGATTCAAATCGACTTCGGTAGAAGTGATTTATATATAATGAGATGCCAGAAATTTACTTTCCAAATAAAGTTGCAGTTCAACCTTTTTTGAAAGAGTTATGGTTTATTAAAGTTTCCAAAGAATTTTGCTTTTTTAAAAATGCCAGTTTTTTTAATTTTTTTCACCTTTTGGCCATATTTTCTAATATATTGATTCAAATCGACTTCGGTAAAGTGATTTATATATATTCAGATGCCAGAAATGTACTTTTACAAATAAAGTTGCAGTTGAACCTTTTTTGAAAGAGTTATGGGTTATAAAAGTTTCCAAAGAATCTTGCTTTTTTAAAAATGCCAATTTTTATAATTTTTTCACCTTTTAGGCCATATTTTCTAAAATATTGATTCAAAACGACTTCGGTAGAGTGATTTACATATAATGAGATGCCAGAAATCTATTTTTTTTAATAAAGTTGCAATTGAACCTATTTTGAAAGAGTTATGGGTTATTAAAGTTTCCAAAGAATTTTGCTTTTTTAAAAATGCCAATTTTTATAATTTTTTCACCTTTTAGGCCTTATTTTTTAAAATATTGATTCAAATCGACTTCGGTAGAGTGATTTATATATAATGAGATGCCAGAAATTTACTTTCCAAATAAAGTTACAGTTGAACCTTTGTTGAAAGAGTTATGGGTTATTAAAGTCTCCAAAGAATTTTGCTTTTTTAAAAATGCCAATATTTTTTTAATTTTTTCACATTTTTGGCCATATTTTCTAAAATATTGATTTAAATCGACTTCGGTAAAGTGATTTATATATATTCAGATGCCAGAAATGTACCTTTACAAATAAAATTGCAATTGAACCTTTTTGAAAGAGTTATGGGTTATTAAAGTTTCCAAAGAATTAAGCTTTTTTAAAAATGCCAATATTTTTAATTTTTCACATTTTGGCCATATTTTCTAAAATATTCATTCAAATCGACTTCGGTAAAGTGATTTTTATATATTGAGATGCCAGAAAATAACTTTCTAAATTAAGTTGCAATTGAACCTTTTTGAAAGAGTTATGGGTTATTAAAGTTTCCAAAGAATTTAGCATTTTTTACAAAATGCCAATATTTTAATTTTTTCACATTTTTGGCCATATTTTCTAAAATATTGATTCAAATCGACTTCGGTAAAGTGATTTATATATATTCAGATGCCAGAAATGTACTTTTACAAATAAAGTTGCAATTGAACCTTTTTTGAAAGAGTTATGGGTTATTAAAGTTTCAAAAATTTTGCTTCTTTAAAAATGCCAATTTTTATAATTTTTCACATTTTTGGCCATATTTTCTAAAATATTGATTCAAATCGACTACGGTAAAAGTGATTTATATATATTCAGATGCTAGTTATGTAATTTTATAAATAAAATTGCAAATGAACCTATTTTGAAAGAGTTATGGGTTATTAAAGTTTCCAAGAATTTTGCTTTTTTAAAAATGCCAATTTTTATAATTTTTTCACCTTTTAGCCCATATTTCTAAAAAATTGATTCAAATCGACTTCGGTAAAGTGATTTATATATATTCAGATACCAGTTATGTAATTTTATTAATTAAGTTGCAATTGAAGCTATTTTGAAAGAGTTATGGGTTATTAAAGTTTCCAAAGAATTTTGCTTTTTAAAAATGCCAATTTTTATAATTTTTTTCACCTTTTGGGCCATATTTTCTAAAATATTGATTCAAATCGACTTCGGTAAAGTGATTTATATATATTGAGATGCCAGAAATTTACTTTACAAAATAAGTTGCAGTTGAACCTTTTTGAAAGAGTTATGGGTTATAAAAGTTTCAAAGAATTTTGCTTTTATAAAAATGCCAATTTTTATAATTTTTTCACCTTTTAGGGCATATTTTCTAAAATATTGATTCAAATCGACTTCGGTAGAGTGATTTATATATAATGAGATGCCAGAAATCTATTTTTTTTAATAAAGTTGCAATTGAACCTATTTTGAAAGAGTTATGGGTTATTAAAGATTCCAAAGAATTTTGCTTTTTTAAAAATGCCAATTTTTATAATTTTTTTCACCTTTTAGGCCTTATTTTTTAAAATATTGATTCAAATCGACTTCGGTAGAGTGATTTATATATAATGAGATGCCAGAAATTTACTTTCCAAATAAAGTTACAGTTGAACCTTTGTTGAAAGAGTTATGGGTTATTAAAGTCTCCAAAGAATTTAGCTTTTTTAAAAATGCCAATATTTTTTTAATTTTTTCACATTTTTGGCCATATTTTCTAAAATATTGATTTAAATCGACTTCGGTAAAGTGATTTATATATATTCAGATGCCAGAAATGTACCTTTACAAATAAAATTGCAATTGAACCTTTTTTGAAAGAGTTATGGGTTATTAAAGTTTCCAAAGAATTAAGCTTTTTAAAAATGCCAATATTTTTAATTTTTCACATTTTGGCCATATTTTCTAAAATATTCATTCAAATCGACTTCGGTAAAGTGATTTTTATATATTGAGATGCCAGAAAATAACTTTCTAAATTAAGTTGCAATTGAACCTTTTTTGAAAGAGTTATGGGTTATTAAAGTTTCCAAAGAATTTAGCATTTTTACAAAATGCCAATATTTTTAATTTTTCACATTTTTGGCCATATTTTCTAAAATATTGATTCAAATCGACTTCGGTAAAGTGATTTATATATATTCAGATGCCAGAAATGTACTTTTACAAATAAAGTTGCAATTGAACCTTTTTTGAAAGAGTTATGGGTTATTAAAGTTTCCAAAGAATTTTGCTTCTTTAAAAATGCCAATTTTTATAATTTTTTCACATTTTTGGCCATATTTTCTAAAATATTGATTCAAATCGACTACGGTAAAGTGATTTATATATATTCAGATGCTAGTTATGTAATTTTATAAATAAAATTGCAAATGAACCTATTTTGAAAGAGTTATGGGTTATTAAAGTTTCCAAAGAATTTTGCTTTTTTAAAAATGCCAATTTTTATAATTTTTTCACCTTTTAGCCCATATTTCTAAAAAATTGATTCAAATCGACTTCGGTAAAGTGATTTATATATATTCAGATACCAGTTATGTAATTTTATTAATTAAGTTGCAATTGAAGCTATTTTGAAAGAGTTATGGGTTATTAAAGTTTCCAAAGAATTTTGCTTTTTTAAAAATGCCAATTTTTATAATTTTTTCACCTTTTGGGCCATATTTTCTAAAATATTGATTCAAATCGACTTCGGTAAAGTGATTTATATATATTGAGATGCCAGATATTTACTTTACAAAATAAGTTGCAATTGAACCTTTTTTGAAAGAGTTATGGGTTATAAAAGTTTCCAAAGAATTTTGCTTTTATAAAAATGCCAATTTTTATAATTTTTTCACCTTTTTGGCCATATTTTCTAAAATATTGATTCAAATCGACTTCGGTAGAGTGATTTATATATAATGAGATGCCAGAAATCTATTTTTTTAAATAAAGTTGCAATTGAACCTATTTTGAAAGAGTTATGGGATATTAAAGTTTCCAAAGAATTTTGCTTTTTTAAAAATGCCAATTTTTATAATTTTTTCACCTTTTAGGCCATATTTTCTAAAATATTGATTCAAATCGACTTCGGTAAAGTGATTTATATATATTGAGATGCCAGAAATTTACTTTCCAAAATAAGTTGCAGTTGAACCTTTTTTGAAAGAGTTATGGGTTATTAAAGTTTCCAAAGAATTTTGCTTTTTTAAAAATGCCAATTTTTATAATTTTTTCACCTTTTAGGCCATATTTTCTAAAATATTGATTCAAATCGACTTCGGTAGAGTGATTTATATATAATGAGATGCCAGAAATTTACTTTCCAAATAAAGTTGCAGTTGAACCTTTTTTGAAAGAGTTATGGGTTATTAAAGTTTCCAAAGAATTTTGCTTTTTTAAAAATGCCAGTTTTTATAATTTTTTCACCTTTTAGGCCATATTTTCTAAAATATTGATTCAAATCGACTTCGGTAAAGTGATTTATATATATTCAGATGCCAGAAATGTACTTTTATAAATAAAGTTGCAATTGAACCTTTTTTGAAAGAGTTATGGGTTATTAAAGTTTCCAAAGAATTTAGCTTTTTTAAAAATGCCAATATTTTTAATTTTTTCACATTTTTGGCCATATTTTCTAATATATTGATTCAAATCGACTTCGGTAAAGTGATTTATATATATTCAGATGCCATAAATGTACTTTTACAAATAAAGTTGCAATTGAACCTTTTTGAAAGAGTTATGGGTTATTAAAGTTTCCAAAGAATTTAGCTTTTTTAAAAATGCCAATTTTTTTAATTTTTTCACATTTTTGGCCATATTTTCTAAAATATTGATTCAAATCGACTTCGGTAAAGTGATTTATATATATGCAGATGGCAGAAATGTATTTTTATAAATAAAGTTGCAATTAAACCTATTTTGAAAGAGTTATGGGCTATTAAAGTTTCCAAAGAATTTTGCTTTTTAAAAATGCCAATTTTTATAATTTTTTCACCTTTTAGGCCATATTTTCTAAAATATTGATTCAAATCGACTTCGGTAAAGTGATTTATATATATTGAGATGCCAAAAATTTACTTTCCAAAATAAGTTGCAGTTGAACCTTTTTTGAAAGAGTTATGGGTTATAAAAGTTTCCAAAGAATCTTGCTTTTTTAAAAATGCCAATTTTTATAATTTTTTCACCTTTTAGGCCATAATTTCTAAAATATTGATTCAAAACGACTTCGGTAGAGTGATTTACATATAATGAGATGCCAAAAATTTACTTTCCAAATAAAGTTGCAGTTGAACCTTTGTTGAAAGAGTTATGGGTTATTAAAGTTTCCAAAGAATTTAGCTTTTTAAAAAATGCCAATATTTTTTTAATTTTTTCACATTTTTGGCCATATTTTCTAAAATATTGATTCAAATCGACTTCGGTAAAGTGATTTATATATATTCAGATGCCAGAAATGTACCTTTACAAATAAAATTGCAATTGAACCTTTTTTGAAAGAGTTATGGGTTATTAAAGTTTCAAAGAATTTAGCTTTTTTAAAAATGCCAATATTTTTAATTTTTTCACATTTTTGGCCATATTTTCTAAAATATTGATTCAAATCGACTTCGGTAAAGTGATTTTTATATATTGAGATGCCAGAAAATAACTTTCTAAATTAAGTTGCAATTGAACCTTTTTTGAAAGAGTTATGGGTTATTAAAGTTTCCAAAGAATTTAGCATTTTTACAAAATGCCAATGTTTTTAATTTTTTCACATTTTTGGCCATATTTTCTAAAATATTGATTCAAATCGACTTCGGTAAAGTGATTTATATATATTCAGATGCCAGAAATGTACTTTTACAAATAAAGTTGCAATTGAACCTTTTTTGAAAGAGTTATGGGTTATTAAAGTTTCCAAAGAATTTTGCTTTTTTAAAAATGCCAATTTTTATAATTTTTTCACATTTTTGGCCATATTTTCTAAAATATTGATTCAAATCGACTACGGTAAAGTGATTTATATATATTCAGATGCTAGTTATGTAATTTTATAAATAAAATTGCAAATGAACCTATTTTGAAAGAGTTATGGGTTATTAAAGTTTCCAAAGAATTTTGCTTTTTTAAAAATGCCAATTTTTATAATTTTTTCACCTTTAAGCCCATATTTCTAAAAAATTGATTCAAATCGACTTCGGTAAAGTGATTTACATATATTCAGATACCAGTTATGTAATTTTATAAATAAAATTGCAATTGAACCTATTTTGAAAGAGTTATGGGTTATTAAAGTTTCCAAAGAATTTTGCTTTTTTAAAAATGCCAATTTTTATAATTTGTTCACCTTTTAGGCCATATTTATTAAGACATTGATTCAAATCGACTTCGGTAAAGTGTTTTATATATATTGAGATGCCAGAAATCACTTTCCAAATTAAGTTGCAATTGAAGCTATTTTGAAAGAGTTATGGGTTATTAAAGTTTCCAAAGAATTTTGCTTTTTAAAAAATGCCAATTTTTTTAATTTTTTCACCTATTAGGCCATATTTTCTAAAATATTGATTCAAATCGACTTCGGTAAAGTGATTTATATATATTCAGATGCCAGTTATGTATTGTATTATTATATTGATTCAAATCGACTTCGGTAAAGTGATTTATATATGTGCAGATGGCAGAAATGTATTTTTATAAATAAAGTTGCAATTGAACCTATTTTGAAAGAGTTATGGGTTATTAAAGTTTCCAAAGAATTTTGCTTTTTTAAAAATGCTAATTGTTATAATTTTTTCATCTCTTAGGCCATATTTTCTAAAATATTGATTCAAATCGACTTCGGTAAAGTGATTTATATATATTCTGATGCCAGTTATGTAATTTTATAAATAAAGTTGCAATTGAACCTATTTTGAAAGAGTTATGGGTTATTAAAGTTTCCAAAGAATTTTGCTTTTTAAAAATGCTAATTGTTATAATTTTTTCATCTCTTAGGCCATATTTTCTAAAATATTGATTCAAATCGACTTCGGTAAAGTGATTTATATATATTCTGATGCCAGTTATGTAATTTTATAAATAAAGTTGCAATTGAACCTATTTTGAAAGAGTTATGGGTTATTAAAGTTTCCAAAGAATTTTGCTTTTTAAAAATGCCAATTTTTATAATTTTTTCACCTATTAGGCCATATTTTCTAAAATATTGATTCAAATCGACTTCGGTAAAGTTATTTATATATATTGAGATGCCAGAAAATTACTTTCCAAATTAAGTTGCAATTGAACCTATTTTGAAAGAGTTATGGGTTATTAAAGTTTCCAAAGCATTTTGCTTTTTAAAAAATGCTAATTGTTATAATTTTTTCATCTCTTAGGCCATATTTTCTAAAATATTGATTCAAATCGACTTCGGTAAAGTGATTTATATATATTCTGATGCCAGTTATGTAATTTTATAAATAAAATTGCAATTGAACCTATTTTGAAAGAGTTATGGGTTATTAAAGTTTCCAAAGAATTTTGCTTTTTTAAAAATGCCAATTTTTATAATTTTTTCACCTATTAGGCCATATTTTCTAAAATATTGATTCAAATCGACTTCGGTAAAGTGATTTATATATATTGAGATGCCAGAAAATTACTTTCCAAATTAAGTTGCAATTGAACCTATTTTGAAAGAGTTATGGGTTATTAAAGTTTCCAAAGAATTTAGCTTTTTAAAAAATGCCAATATTTTTTTAATTTTTTCACATTTTTGGCCATATTTTCTAAAATATTGATTCAAATCGACTTCGGTAAAGTGATTTATATATATTCAGATGCCAGAAATGTACCTTTACAAATAAAATTGCAATTGAACCTTTTTTGAAAGAGTTATGGGTTATTAAAGTTTCCAAAGAATTTAGCTTTTTTAAAAATGCCAATATTTTTAATTTTTTCACATTTTTGGCCATATTTTCTAAAATATTGATTCAAATCGACTTCGGTAAAGTGATTTTTATATATTGAGATGCCAGAAAGTAACTTTCTAAATTAAGTTGCAGTTGAACCTTTTTTGAAAGAGTGATGGGTTATTAAAGTTTCCAAAGAATTTAGCATTTTTACAAAATGCCAATGTTTTTAATTTTTTCACATTTTTGGCCATATTTTCTAAAATATTGATTCAAATCGACTTCGGTAAAGTGATTTATATATATTCAGATGCCAGAAATGTACTTTTACAAATAAAGTTGCAATTGAACCTTTTTGAAAGAGTTATGGGTTATTAAAGTTTCCAAAGAATTTTGCTTTTTTAAAAATGCCAATTTTTATAATTTTTTCACATTTTTGGCCATATTTTCTAAAATATTGATTCAAATCGACTACGGTAAAGTGATTTATATATATTCAGATGCTAGTTATGTAATTTTATAAATAAAATTGCAATTGAACCTATTTTGAAAGAGTTATGGGTTATTAAAGTTTCCAAAGAATTTTGCTTTTTTAAAAATGCCAATTTTTATAATTTTTTTCACCTTTAAGCCCATATTTCTAAAAAATTGATTCAAATCGACTTCGGTAAAGTGATTTACATATATTCAGATACCAGTTATGTAATTTTATAAATAAAATTGCAATTGAACCTATTTTGAAAGAGTTATGGGTTATTAAAGTTTCCAAAAGAATTTTGCTTTTTTAAAAATGCCAATTTTTATAATTTGTTCACCTTTTAGGCCATATTTATTAAGACATTGATTCAAATCGACTTCGGTAAAGTGTTTTATATATATTGAGATGCCAGGAAATCACTTTCCAAATTAAGTTGCAATTGAAGCTATTTTGAAAGAGTTATGGGTTATTAAAGTTTCCAAAGAATTTTGCTTTTTAAAAATGCCAATTTTTTAATTTTTTCACCTATTAGGCCATATTTTCTAAAATATTGATTCAAATCGACTTCGGTAAAGTGATTTATATATATTCAGATGCCAGTTATGTATTGTATTATTATATTGATTCAAATCGACTTCGGTAAAGTGATTTATATATGTGCAGATGGCAGAAATGTATTTTTATAAATAAAGTTGCAATTGAACCTATTTTGAAAGAGTTATGGGTTATTAAAGTTTCCAAAGAATTTTGCTTTTTTAAAAATGCTAATTGTTATAATTTTTTCACATCTCTTAGGCCATATTTTCTAAAATATTGATTCAAATCGACTTCGGTAAAGTGATTTATATATATTCTGATGCCAGTTATGTAATTTTATAAATAAAATTGCAATTGAACCTATTTTGAAAGAGTTATGGGTTATTAAAGTTTCCAAAGAATTTTGCTTTTAAAAATGCCAATTTTTATAATTTTTTCACCTATTAGGCCATATTTTCTAAAATATTGATTCAAATCGACTTCGGTAAAGTTATTTATATATATTGAGAAGCCAGAAAATTACTTTCCAAATTAAGTTGCAATTGAACCTATTTTGAAAGAGTTATGGGTTATTAAAGTTTCCAATGCATTTTGCTTTTAAAAAATGCTAATTGTTATAATTTTTTCATCTCTTAGGCCATATTTTCTAAAATATTGATTCAAATCGACTTCGGTAAAGTGATTTATATATATTCTGATGCCAGTTATGTAATTTTATAAATAAAGTTGCAATTGAACCTTTTTTGAAAGAGTTATGGGTTATTAAAGTTTCCAAAGAATTTTGCTTTTTAAAAATGCCAATTTTTACAATTTTTTCACATTTTTGGCCATATTTTCTAAAATATTGATTCAAATCGACTACGGTAAAGTGATTTATATATATTCAGATGCTAGTTATGTAATTTTGTAAAGAAAATTGCAAATGAACCTATTTTGAAAGAGTTATGGGTTATTAAAGTTTCCAAAGAATTTTGCTCTTTTAAAAATGCCAATTTTTATAATTTTTTCACCTTTTAGCCCATATTTCTAAAAAATTGATTCAAATCGACTTCGGTAAAGTGATTTATATATATTCAGATACCAGTTATGTAATTTTATAAATAAAATTGCAATTGAACCTATTTTGAAAGAGTTATGGGTTATTAAAGTTTCCAAAGAATTTTGCTTTTTTAAAAATGCCAATTTTTATAATTTGTTCACCTTTTAGGCCATATTTATTAAGACATTGATTCAAATCGACTTCGGTAAAGTGTTTTATATATATTGAGACGCCAGGAAATTACTTTCCAAATTAAGTTGCAAATGAACCTATTTTGAAAGAGTTATGGGTTATTAAAGTTTCCAAAGAATTTTGCTTTTTTAAAAATGCCAATTTTTATAATTTTTTCACCTTTAAGCCCATATTTCTAAAAAATTGATTCAAATCGACTTCGGTAAAGTGATTTACATATATTCAGATACCAGTTATGTAATTTTATAAATAAAATTGCAATTGAACCTATTTTGAAAGAGTTATGGGTTATTAAAGTTTCCAAAGAATTTTGCTTTTTTAAAAATGCCAATTTTTATAATTTGTTCACCTTTTAGGCCATATTTATTAAGACATTGATTCAAATCGACTTCGGTAAAGTGTTTTATATATATTGAGATGCCAGGAAATCACTTTCCAAATTAAGTTGCAATTGAAGCTATTTTGAAAGAGTTATGGGTTATTAAAGTTTCCAAAGAATTTTGCTTTTTAAAAATGCCAATTTTTTTAATTTTTTCACCTATTAGGCCATATTTTCTAAAATATTGATTCAAATCGACTTCGGTAAAGTGATTTATATATATTCAGATGCCAGTTATGTATTGTATTATTATATTGATTCAAATCGACTTCGGTAAAGTGATTTATATATGTGCAGATGGCAGAAATGTATTTTTATAAATAAAGTTGCAATTGAACCTATTTTGAAAGAGTTATGGGTTATTAAAGTTTCCAAAGAATTTAGCTTTTTTAAAAATGCTAATTGTTATAATTTTTTCATCTCTTAGGCCATATTTTCTAAAATATTGATTCAAATCGACTTCGGTAAAGTGATTTATATATATTCTGATGCCAGTTATGTAATTTTATAAATAAAATTGCAATTGAACCTATTTTGAAAGAGTTATGGGTTATTAAAGTTTCCAAAGAATTTTGCTTTTTTAAAAATGCTAATTTTTATAATTTTTTCACCTATTAGGCCATATTTTCTAAAATATTGATTCAAATCGACTTCGGTAAAGTTATTTATATATATTGAGATGCCAGAAAATTACTTTCGAAATTAAGTTGCAATTGAACCTATTTTGAAAGAGTTATGGGTTATTAAAGTTTCCAAAGCATTTTGCTTTTAAAAAAATGCTAATTGTTATAATTTTTTCATCTCTTAGGCCATATTTTCTAAAATATTGATTCAAATCGACTTCGGTAAAGTGATTTATATATATTCTGATGCCAGTTATGTAATTTTATAAATAAAATTGCAATTGAACCTATTTTGAAAGAGTTATGGGTTATTAAAGTTTCCAAAGAATTTTGCTTTTTTAAAAATGCCAATTTTTATAATTTTTTCACCTATTAGGCCATATTTTCTAAAATATTGATTCAAATCGACTTCGGTAAAGTGATTTATATATATTGAGATGCCAGAAAATTACTTTCCAAATTAAGTTGCAATTGAACCTATTTTGAAAGAGTTATGGGTTATTAAAGTTTCCAAAGAATTTAGCTTTTTTAAAAATGCCAATATTTTTTAATTTTTTCACATTTTGGCCATATTTTCTAAAATATTGATTCAAATCGACTTCGGTAAAGTGATTTATATATATTCAGATGCCAGAAATGTACTTTTACAAATAAAGTTGCAATTGAACCTTTTTTGAAAGAGTTATGGGTTATTAAAGTTTCCAAAGAATTTAGCTTTTTTAAAAATGCCAATATTTTTAATTTTTTCACATTTTTGGCCATATTTTCTAAAATATTGATTCAAATCGACTTCGGTAAAGTGATTTTTATATATTGAGATGCCAGAAAATAACTTTCTAAATTAAGTTGCAATTGAACCTTTTTTGAAAGAGTTATGGGTTATTAAAGTTTCCAAAGAATTTAGCATTTTTACAAAATGCCAATATTTTTAATTTTTTCACATTTTTGGCCATATTTTCTAAAATATTGATTCAAATCGACTTCGGTAAAGTGATTTATATATATTCAGATGCCAGAAATGTACTTTTACAAATAAAGTTGCAATTGAACCTTTTTTGAAAGAGTTATGGGTTATTAAAGTTTCCAAAGAATTTTGCTTTTTTAAAAATGCCAATTTTTACAATTTTTTCACATTTTTGGCCATATTTTCTAAAATATTGATTCAAATCGACTACGGTAAAGTGATTTATATATATTCAGATGCTAGTTATGTAATTTTGTAAATAAAATTGCAAATGAACCTATTTTGAAAGAGTTATGGGTTATTAAAGTTTCCAAAGAATTTTGCTTTTTTAAAAATGCCAATTTTTATAATTTTTTCACCTTTTAGCCCATATTTCTAAAAAATTGATTCAAATCGACTTCGGTAAAGTGATTTATATATATTCAGATACCAGTTATGTAATTTTATAAATAAAATTGCAATTGAACCTATTTTGAAAGAGTTATGGGTTATTAAAGTTTCCAAAGAATTTTGCATTTTTAAAAATGCCAATTTTTATAATTTGTTCACCTTTTAGGCCATATTTATTAAGACATTGATTCAAATCGACTTCGGTAAAGTGTTTTATATATATTGAGACGCCAGGAAATTACTTTCCAAATTAAGTTGCAATTGAAGCTATTTTGAAAGAGTTATGGGTTATTAAAGTTTCCAAAGAATTTTGCTTTTTAAAAAATGCCAATTTTTTTAATTTGTTCACCTATTAGGCCATATTTTCTTAAATATTGATTCAAATCGACTTCGGTAAAGTGATTTATATATATTGAGATGCCAGTTATGTATTTTATTATTATATTGATTCAAATCGACTTCGGTAAAGTGATTTATATATGTGCAGATGGCAAAAATGTATTTTTATAAATAAAGTTGCAATTGAACCTATTTTGAAAGAGTTATGGGTTATTAAAGTTTCCAAAGAATTTTGCTTTTTTAAAAATGCCAATTGTTATAATTTTTTCATCTCTTAGGCCATATTTTCTAAAATATTGATTCAAATCGACTTCGGTAAAGTGATTTATATATATTCTGATGCCAGTTATGTAATTTTATAAATAAAATTGCAATTGAACCTATTTTGAAAGAGTTATGGGTTATTAAAGTTTCCAAAGAATTTTGCTTTTTTAAAAATGCCAATTTTTATAATTTTTTCACCTATTAGGCCATATTTTCTAAAATATTGATTCAAATCGACTTCGGTAAAGTGATTTATATATATTGAGATGCCAGAAAATTACTTTCCAAATTAAGTTGCAATTGAACCTATTTTGAAAGAGTTATGGGTTATTAAAGTTTCCAAAGAATTTTGCTTTTAAAAAAATGCTAATTGTTATAATTTTTTCATCTCTTAGGCCATATTTTCTAAAATATTGATTCAAATCGACTTCGGTAAAGTGATTTATATATATTCTGATGCCAGTTATGTAATTTTATAAATAAAATTGCAATTGAACCTATTTTGAAAGAGTTATGGGTTATTAAAGTTTCCAAAGAATTTTGCTTTTTTAAAAATGTCAATTTTTATAATTTTTTCACCTATTAGGCCATATTTTCTAAAATATTGATTCAAATCGACTTCGGTAAAGTGATTTATATATATTGAGATGCCAGAAAATTACTTTCCAAATTAAGTTGCAATTGAACCTATTTTGAAAGAGTTATGGGTTATTAAGGTTTCCAAAGAATTTTGCTTTTTAAAAAATGCCAATTTTTATAATTTTTTCACCTTTTAAGCCATATTTTCTAAAATATTGATTCAAATCGACTTCGGTAAAGTGATTTATATATATTCAGATGCCAGTTATGTAATTTTATAAATAAAATTGCAATTGAGCCTACTTTTAAAAGAGTTATGGGTTATTAAAGTTTCCAAAGAATTTTGCTTTTAAAAAAATGCCAATTTTTATAATTTGTTCACCTTTTAGGCCATATTTATTAAGACATTGATTCAAATCGACTTCAGTAAAGTGATTTATATATATTGAGAAGCCAGAAATTTACTTTCCAAAATAAGTTGCAGTTGAACCTTTTTTGAAAGAGTTATGGGTTATTAAAGTATCCAAAGAATTTTGCTTTTTTAAAATTGCCAATTTTTATAATTTTTTCACCTATCAGGCCATATTTTCTAAAATATTGATTCAAATCGACTTCGGTAAAGTGATTTATATATATTGAGATGCCAGAAAATTACTTTTCAAATTAAATTGCAATTGAACCTATTTTGAAAGAGTTATGTGTTATTAAAATTTCCAAAGAATTTTGCTTTTAAAAAAATGCCAATTTTTATAATTTTTTCACCTCTTAAACCATATTTTCTAAAATATTGATTCAAATCGAATTCGGTAAAGTGATTTAAATATATTCTGATGCCAGTTATGTAATTTTATAAATAAAATTGCAATTGAACCTATTTTGAAAGAGTTATGGGTTATTAAACTTTCCAAAGAATTTTGCTTTTAAAAAATGCTAATTGTTATAATTTTTTCACCTCTTAGGCCATATTTTCTAAAATATTGATTCAAATCGACTTCGGTAAAGTGATTTATATATATTGAGATGCCAGAAATTTACTTTCCAAATTAAGTTGCAATTGAACCTATTTTGAAAGAGTTATGGGTTATTAAAGTTTCCAAAGAATTTTGCTTTTTAAAAAATGCCAATTTTTGTAATTTTTTCACCTCTTAGGTCATATTTTCTAAAATATTGATTCAAATCGACTTCGGTAAAGTGATTTATATACATTCAGATGCCAGTTATGTAATTTTATAAATAAAATTGCAATTGAACCTACTTTTAAAAGAGTTATGGGTTATTAAAGTTTCCAAAGAATTTTGCTTTTTTAAAAATGCCAATTTTTATAATTTTTTCACCATTTTTGCCATATTTTCTTAAATATTGAATATATATATTCAGATGCGAAAAATTTTTTTTAAATAAATTTGCAATTGATCGTTTTTTAAAAGAGTTATGGGTTATTAAAGTTTCCGAAGAATTTAGCTTTTTTAAAAATGCCAATTTTTTTTAATTTTTTCACATTTTTGGACATATTTTCTAAAATATTGATTCAAATCGACTTCGGTAAAGTGATTTATATATATGCAGATGGCAGAAATGTATTTTTTTAAATAAAGTTGCAATTGAACCTTTTTTGAAAGAGTTATGGGTTATTAAAGTTTCCAAAAAATTTTGCTTTTTTAAAAATGCCAATTTTTATAATTTTTCACCTTTTAAGCCATATTTTCTAAAATATTGATTCAAATCGACTTCGGTAAAGTGATTTATATATATTGAGATGCCAGAAATTTACTTTACAAATAAAGTTGCAATTGAACTTTTTTTGAAAGAGTTATGGGTTATTAAAGTTTCCAAAGAATTTTGCTTTTTTAAAAATGCCAATTTTTTTTAATTTTTTCACATTTTTGGCCATATTTTCTAAAATATTGATTCAAATCGACTTCGGTAAAGTGATTTATATATATGCAGATGGCAGAAATGTATTTTTATAAATAAAGTTGCAATTGAACCTATGTTGAAAGAGTTATGGGTTATTAAAGTTTTCAAAGAATGTAGCTTTTTTTAAAAAGTGTCAATTTTTATAGTTTTTTCACCTTTTAGGCAATATTTTCTAAAGTATTGATTCAAATCGACTTCGGTGAAGTGATTTATATATATTCAGATGCCAGTTATGTAATTTTATAAATAAATTTGCAAATGAACCTATTTTGAAAGAGTTATGGGTTATTAAAGTTTCCAAAGAATTTTGCTTTTTTAAAAATGCCAATTTTTATAATTTTTTCACATTTTTGGCCATATTTTCTATAATATTGATTTAAATCGACTTCGGTAAACTGATTTATATATATGCAGATGGCAGAAATGTATTTTTATAAATAAAGTTGCAATTAAACCTATTTTGAAAAAGTTATGGGTTATTAAAGTTTCCAAAGAATGTAGCTTTTTTAAAAATGTCAATTTTTATAATTTTTTCACATTTTTGGCCATATTTTCTAAAATATTGATTCAAATCGACTTCGGTAAAAAGTGATTTATATATATTCAGATGCCAGAAATGTTCTTTACAAATAAAGTTGCAATTGAACCTATTTTGAAAGAGTTATGGGTTATTAAAGTTTCCATAGAATTTAGCTTTTTAAAAATGCCAATTTTTATAATTTTTTCACTTTTAGGCCATATTTTCTAAAATATTGATTAAAATCGACTTCGGTAGTGTGATTTATATATAATGAAATGTCAGAAATTTACTTTACAAATAAAGTTGCAGTTGAACCTTTTTTGAAAAAATTATGGGTTACTAAAGTTTCCAAAGAATTTTGCTTTTTTAAAAATGCCAATTTTTATAATTTTTTTCACCTTTTAGGCCATATTTTCTAAAATATTGATTCAAATCGACTTCGGTAAAGTGATTTATATATATTGAGATGCCAGAAATTTACTTTCCAAATTAAGTTTCAATTGAACCTTTTTTGAAAGAGTTATGGGTTATTAAAGTTTCCAAAGAATTTAGCTTTTTTAAAAATGCCAATTTTTTTTAATTTTTTCACATTTTTGGCCATATTTTATAAAATATTGATTCAAATCGACTTCGGTAAAGTGATTTATATATATTCAGATGCCAGAAATATACTTTTATAAATAAAGTTGCAATTGAACCTATTTTGAAAGAGTTATGGGTTATTAAAGTTTCCAAAGAATTTAGCTTTTTTAAAAATGCCAATTTTTATCATTTTTTCACCATTTAGGCCATATTTTCTAAAATATTGATTCAAATCGACTTCGGTAGAGTTATTTATCTATAATGGATGCCAGAAATTTACTTTCCAAATAAAGTTGCAGTTGAACCTTTTTTGAAAGAGTTATGGGTTATTAAAGTTTCCAAAGAATTTTCCTTTTTTAAAAATGCCAATTTTTATAATTTTTTCACCTTTTATGCCATATTTTCTAAAATATTGATTCAAATCGAATTCGGTAAAGTGATTTATATATATTGAGATGCCAGAAAATTACTTTCCAAATTAAGTTGCAATTGAACCTTTTTTGAAAGAGTTATGGGTTATTAAAGTTTCCAAAGAATTTTGCTTTTTTAAAAATGCCAATTTTTTTTAATTTTTTCACATTTTTGGCCATATTTTCTAAAATATTGATTCAAATCGACTTCGGTAAAGTGATTTATATATATTGAGATGCCAGAAATTTACTTTCCAAATTAAGTTTCAATTGAACCTTTTTTGAAAGAGTTATGGGTTATTAAAGTTTCCAAAGAATTTAGCTTTTTTAAAAATGCCAATTTTTTTTAATTTTTTCACATTTTTGGCCATATTTTATAAAATATTGATTCAAATCGACTTCGGTAAAGTGATTTATATATATTCAGATGCCAGAAATATACTTTTATAAATAAAGTTGCAATTGAACCTATTTTGAAAGAGTTATGGGTTATTAAAGTTTCCAAAGAATTTAGCTTTTTAAAAATGCCAATTTTTATCATTTTTTCACCATTTAGGCCATATTTTCTAAAATATTGATTCAAATCGACTTCGGTAGAGTTATTTATCTATAATGGATGCCAGAAATTTACTTTCCAAATAAAGTTGCAATTGAACCTTTTTTGAAAGAGTTATGGGTTATTAAAGTTTCCAAAGAATTTTCCTTTTTAAAAATGCCAATTTTTATAATTTTTTCACCTTTTATGCCATATTTTCTAAAATATTGATTCAAATCGAATTCGGTAAAGTGATTTATATATATTGAGATGCCAGAAAATTACTTTCCAAATTAAGTTGCAATTGAACCTTTTTTGAAAGAGTTATGGGTTATTAAAGTTTCCAAAGAATTTTGCTTTTTTAAAAATGCCAATTTTTTTTAATTTTTTCACATTTTTGGCCATATTTTCTAAAATATTGATTCAAATCGACTTCGGTAAAGTGATTTATATATATTCAGATGCCAGAAACGTACTTTTATAAATAAAGTTGCAATTGAACCTTTTTTGAAAGAGTTATGGGTTATTAAAGTTTTCAAAGAATTTAGCTTTTTTAAAAATGCCAATATTTTTAATTTTTTCACATTTTTGGCCATATTTTCTAAAATTTTGATTCAAATCGACTTCGGTAAAGTGATTTATATGTATTCAGATGCCAGAAATGTACTTTTACAAATAAAGTTGCAATTGAACCTTTTTTGAAAGAGTTATGGGTTATTAAAGTTTCCAAAGAATTTTGCTTTTTTAAAAATGCCAATTTTTATAATTTTTTTCACCTTTTAGGCCATATTTTCTAAAATATTGATTCAAATCGACTTCGGTAAAGTGATTGATATATATATTGAGATGCCAGAAATTTACTTTCCAAAATAAGTTGCAGTTGAACCTTTTTTGAAAGAGTTATGGGTTATTAAAGTTTCCAAAGAATTTTGCTTTTTTAAAAATGCCAATTTTTATAATTTTTTCACCTTTTAGGCCATATTTTCTAAAATATTGATTCAAATCGACTTCGGTAGAGTGATTTATATATAATGAGATGCCAGAAATTTACTTTTATAAATAAAGTTGCAATTAAACCTTTTTTGAAAGAGTTATGGGTTATTAAAGTTTCCAAAGAATTTAGCTTTTTTAAAAATGCCAATTTTTTTAATTTTTTCACATTTTTGGCCATATTTTCTAAAATATTGATTCAAATCGACTTCGGTAAAGTGATTTATATATATTCAGATGCCAGAAATGTACTTTTATAAATAAAGTTGCAATTGAACCTATTTTGAAAGAGTTATGGGTTATTAAAGTTTCCAAAGAATTTTGCTTCAGATGCCAGAAATGTGCTTTTATAAATAAAGTTGCAATTGAACCTTTTTTGAAAGAGTTATGGGTTATTAAAGTTTCCAAAGAATTTAGCTTTTTTAAAATTTTTTTAATTTTTTCACATTTTTGGCCATATTTTCTAAAATATTGATTCAAATCGACTTCGGTAAAGTGATTTATATATATTCAGATGCCAGAAATGTACTTTTATAAATAAAGTTGCAATTAAACTTTTTTTGAAAGAGTTATGGGTTATTAAAGTTTCCAAAGAATTTAGCTTTTTTAAAAATGCCAATATTTTTAATTTTTTCACACTTTTGGCCATATTTTCTAAAATATTGATTCAAATCGACTTCGGTAAAGTGATTTATATATATTGAGATGCCAGAAAATTACTTTTTAAATTAAGTTGCAATTGAACCTTTTTTGAAAGAGTTATGGGTTATTAAAGTTTCCAAAGAATTTGAGATATATTGAGATGCCAGAAAATTACTTTCCAAATTAAGTTGCAATTGAACCTATTTTGAAAGAGTTATGGTTTATTAAAGTTTCCAAAGAATTTTGCTTTTTAAAAAATGCCAATTTTTATAATTTTTTCACCTCTTAGGCCATATTTTCTAAAATATTGATTCAAATCGACTTCGGTAAAGTTATTTTTATATATTCAGATGCCAGTTATGTAATTTTATAAATAAAATTGCAAATGAACCTATTTTGAAAGAGTTATGGGTTATTTAAGTTTCCAAAGAATTATGCTTTTTTAAAAATGTCAATTTTTATAAATTTTTCACCTTTTAGCCCATATTTCTAAAAAATTGATTCAAATCCACTTCGGTAAAGTGATTTATATATATTCAGATGACAGAAATGTACTTTTACAAATAAAGTTGCAATTGAACCTTTTTTGAAAGAGTTATGGGTTATTAAAGTTTCCAAAGAATTTTGCTTTTTTAAAAATGCCAATTTTTATAATTTTTTCACCTTTTAGGCCATATTTTCTAAAATATTGATTCAAATCGACTTCGGTAAAGTGATTGATATATATATTGAGATGAGAGAAATTTACTTTCCAAAATAAGTTGCAGTTGAACCTTTTTTGAAAGAGTTATGGGTTATTAAAGTTTCCAAAGAATTTTGCTTTTTTAAAAATGCCAATTTTTATAATTTTTTCACCTTTTAGGCCATATTTTCTAAAATATTGATTCAAATCGACTTCGGTAGAGTGATTTATATATAATGAGATGCAAGAAATTTACTTTCCAAATTAAGTTGCAATTGAACCTTTTTTGAAAGAGTTATGGGTTATTAAAGTTTCCAAAGAATTTAGCTTTTTTAAAAATGCCATTTTTTTTTAATTTTTTCACATTTTTGGCCATATTTTCTAAAATATTGATTCAAATCGACTTCGGTAAAGTGATTTATATATAATGAAATGTCAGAAATTTACTTTTATAAATAAAGTTGCAATTAAACCTTTTTTGAAAGAGTTATGGGTTATTAAAGTTTCCAAAGAATTTAGCTTTTTTAAAAATGCCAATATTTTTAATTTTTTCACACTTTTGGCCATATTTTCTAAAATATTGATTCAAATCGACTTCGGTAAAGTGATTTATATATATTGAGATGCCAGAAAATTACTTTTTAAATTAAGTTGCAATTGAACCTTTTTTGAAAGAGTTATGGGTTATTAAAGTTTCCAAAGAATTTGAGATATATTGAGATGCCAGAAAATTACTTTCCAAATTAAGTTGCAATTGAACCTATTTTGAAAGAGTTATGGTTTATTAAAGTTTCCAAAGAATTATGCTTTTTTAAAAATGTCAATTTTTATAAATTTTTCACCTTTTAGCCCATATTTCTAAAAAATTGATTCAAATCCACTTCGGTAAAGTGATTTATATATATTCAGATGCCAGAAATGTGCTTTTATAAAGTTGCAATTGAACATTTTTTGAAAGAGTTATGGGTTATTAAAGTTTCCAAAGAATTTAGCTTTTTTAAAAATGCCAATATTTTTAATTTTTTCACACTTTTGGCCATATTTTCTAAAATATTGATTCAAATCGACTTCGGTAAAGTGATTTATATATATTGAGATGCCAGAAAATTACTTTTTAAATTAAGTTGCAATTGAACCTTTTTTGAAAGAGTTATGGGTTATTAAAGTTTCCAAAGAATTTGAGATATATTGAGATGCCAGAAAATTACTTTCCAAATTAAGTTGCAATTGAACCTATTTTGAAAGAGTTATGGGTTATTAAAGTTTCCAAAGAATTTGAGATATATTGAGATGCCAGAAAATTACTTTCCAAATTAAGTTGCAATTGAACCTATTTTGAAAGAGTTATGGTTTATTAAAGTTTCCAAAGAATTTTGCTTTTTAAAAAATGCCAATTTTTATAATTTTTTCACCTCTTAGGCCATATTTTCTAAAATATTGATTCAAATCGACTTCGGTAAAGTGATTTATATATATTGAGATGCCAGAAAATTACTTTTTAAATTAAGTTGCAATTGAACCTTTTTTGAAAGAGTTATGGGTTATTAAAGTTTCCAAAGAATTTTGCTTTTTAAAAATGCCAATTTTTATAATTTTTTTCACCTTTTAGGCCATATTTTCTAAAATATTGATTCAAATCGACTTCGGTAAAGTGATTTATATATATTGAGATGCCGGAAAATTACTCGTCAAATTAAGTTGCAATTGAACCTTTTTTAAAAGAGTTATGGGTTATTAAAGTTTCCAAAGAATTTTCCTTTTTTAAAAATGCCAATTTTTTTTAATTTTTTCACATTTTTGGCCATATTTTCTAAAATATTGATTCAAATCGACTTCGGTAAAGTGATTTATATATATTCAGATGCCAGAAATGTACTTTTACAAATAAAGTTGCAATTGAACCTTTTTTGAAAGAGTTATGGGTTATTAAAGTTTCCAAAGAATTTTGCTTTTTTAAAAATACCAATTTTTATAATTTTTTCACTTTTTAGGCCATATTTATTAAGATATTAATTCAAATCGACTTCGGTAAAGTGATTTATATATATTGAGATGCCAGATAATTACTTTCCAAATTAAGTTGCAATTGAACCTATTTTGAAAGAGTTATGGGTTATTAAAGTTTCCAAAGAATTTTGCTTTTAAAAAAATGCCAATTTTTATAATTTTTTCACCTCTTAGGCCATATTTTCTAAAATATTGATTCAAATCGACTTCGGTAAAGTGATTTATATATATTCAGATGCCAGTTATGTAATTTTATAAATAAAATTGCAATTGAACCTATTTTAAAAGAGTTATGGGTTATTAAAATTTCAAAATAATTTTGCTTTTTTAAAAATGCCAATTTTTATAATTTGTTCACCTATTAGGCCATATTTTCTGAAATATTGATTCAAATCGACTTCGATAAAGTGATTTATATATATTGAGATGCCAGAAAATTACTTTTTAAATTAAGTTGCAATTGAACCTATTTTGAAAGAGTTATGGGTTATTAAAGTTTCCAAAGAATTTTGCTTTTTAAAAAATGCCAATTTTTATAATTTGTTCACCTCTTAGGCCATATTTTCTAAAATATTGTTTCAAATCGACTTCGGTAAAATGATTTGTATATATTCAGATGCCAGTTATGTAATTTTATAAATAAAATTGCAATTGAACCTTTTTTGAAAGAGTTATGGGTTATTAAAGTTTCCAAAGAATTTTGCTTTTTTAAAAATGCCAATTTTTATAATTTTTTTCACCTTTTAGGCCATATTTTCTAAAATATTGATTCAAATCGACTTCGGTAAAGTGATTTATATATATTCAGATGCCAGAAATGTACTTTACAAATAAAGTTGCAATTGAACCTTTTTTGAAAGAGTTATTGGTTATTTAAGTTTCCAAAGAATTTTGCTTTTTTAAAAATGCCATTTTTTTTAATTTTTCACCTTTTAGGCCATATTTTCTAAAATATTGATTCAAATCGACTTCGGTAAAGTGATTTATATATATGCAGATGGCAGAAATGTTTTTTTATAAATATAGTTGCAAATAAACCTATTTTGAAAGAGTTATGGGTTATTAAAGTTTCCAAAGAATGTAGCATTTTTAAAAATGTCAATTTTTATAATTTTTTCACCTTTTAGGCAATATTTTCTAAAGTATTGATTTAAATTGACTTCGGTAAAGTGATTTATGTATATTTATATGCCAGAAATTTACTTTCACAAAAAAAGTTGCAGTTGAACCTTTTTTAAAAGAGTTATGGGTTATTAAAGTTTCCAAATAATTTTGCTTTTTTAAAAATGCAAATTCTTATAATTTTTACACATTTTAGGCCATATTTTCTAAAATATTGATTCAAATCGACTTCGGTAAAGTGATTTATATAAATCATGATGCCAGAAATGTACTTTGACAAATAAAGTTTCAATTAAACCTTTTTTGAAAGAGTTATGGGTTATTAAAGTTTCCAAAGAATTTTGCTTTTATAAAAATGCCAATATTTATAATTTTTTCACCTTTTATGCCAGAAATTTACATTTATAAATAAAATTGCAGTTGAACCTTTTTTGAAACAGTTATTGGTTATTCAAGTTTCCAAAGAATTTTGCTTTTTTAAAAATACCAATTTTTATAATTTTTTCACTTTTTAGGCCATATTTATTAAGATATTGATTCAAATCGACTTCGGTAAAGTGATTTATATATATTGAGATGCCAGATAATTACTTTCCAAATTAAGTTGCAATTGAACCTATTTTGAAAGAGTTATGGGTTATTAAAGTTTCCAAAGATTTTTGCCTTTTAAAAAATGCCAATTTTTATAATTTTTTCACCTCTTAGGCCATATTTTCTAAAATATTGATTCAAATCGACTTCGGTAAAGTGATTTATATATATTCAGATGCCAGTTATGTAATTTTATAAATAAAATTGCAATTAAACCTATTTTGAAAGAGTTATGGGTTATTAAAGTTTCAAAAGAATTTTGCTTTTTTAAAAATGCCAATTTTTATAATTTGTTCACCTATTAGGCCATATTTTCTAAAATATTGATTCAAATCGACTTCAATAAAGTGATTTATATATATTGAGATGCCAGAAAATTACTTTCCAAATTAAGTTGCAATTGAACCTATTTTGAGAGAGTTATGGGTTATTAAAGTTTCCAAAGAATTTTGCTTTTTAAAAATGCCAATTTTTATAATTTTTTCACCTCTTAGGCCATATTTTCTAAAATATTGATTCAAATCGACTTCGGTAAAGTGATTTGTATATATTCAGATGCCAGTTATGTAATTTTATAAATAAAATTGCAATTGAACCTTTTTTGAAAGAGTTATGGGTTATTAAAGTTTCCAAAGAATTTTGCTTTTTTAAAAATGCCAATTTTTATAATTTTTTCACTTTTTAGGCCATATTTTCTAAAATATTGATTCAAATCGACTTCGGTAAAGTGATTTATATATATTCAGATGCCAGAAATGTACTTTACAAATAAAGTTGCAATTGAACCTTTTTTGAAAGAGTTATGGGTTATTAAAGTTTCCAAAGATTTTTGCTTTTTTAAAAATGCCAATTTTTATAATTTTTTCACATTTTTAGCCATATTTTCTAAAATATTGATTCAAATCGACTTCAGTAAAGTGATTTATATATATGCAGATGGCAGAAATGTTTTTTTATAAATATAGTTGCAAATAAACCTATTTTGAAAGAGTTATGGGTTATTAAATGTAAAAATGCAATTGAACCTATTTTGAAAGAGTTATGGGTTATTAAAGTTTCCAAAGAATTTTGCTTTTAAAAAAATGCCAATTTTTATAATTTTTTCACCTCTTAGGCCATATTTTCTAAAATATTGATTCAAATCGACTTCGGTAAGGTGATTTATATATATTCAGATGCCAGTTATGTAATTTTATAAATAAAATTGCAATTGAACCTATTTTAAAAGAGTTATGGGTTATTAAAATTTCAAAAGAATTTTGCTTGTTTAAAAATGCCAATTTTTATAATTTGTTCACCTATTAGGCCATATTTTCTAAAATATTGATTCAAATCGACTTCGATAAAGTGATTTATATATATTCAGATGCCAGTTATGTAATTTTATAAATAAAATTGCAATTGAACCTTTTTTGAAAGAGTTATGGGTTATTAAAGTTTCCAAAGAATTTTGCTTTTTTAAAAATGCCAATTTTTATAATTTTTTCACTTTTTAGGCCATATTTTCTAAAATATTGATTCAAATCGACTTCGGTAAAGTGATTTATATATATTCAGATGCCAGAAATGTACTTTACAAATAAAGTTGCAATTGAACCTTTTTTGAAAGAGTTATGGGTTATTAAAGTTTCCAAAGAACTTTGCTTTTTTAAAAATGACAATTTTTTTTAATTTTTTCACATTTTTAGCCATATTTTCTAAAATATTGATTCAAATCGACTTCGGTAAAGTGATTTATATATATGCAGATGGCAGAAATGTTTTTTTATAAATATAGTTGCAAATAAACCTATTTTGAAAGAGTTATGGGTTATTAAAGTTTCCAAAGAATGTAGCATTTTTAAAAATGTCAATTTTTATAATTTTTTTCACCTTTTAGGCAATATTTTCTAAAGTATTGATTTAAATTGACTTCAGTAAAGTGATTTATATATATTTATATGCCAGAAATTTACTTTCACAAAAAAAGTTGCAGTTGAACCTTTTTAAAAGAGTTATGGGTTATTAAAGTTTCCAAATAATTTTGCTTTTTAAAAATGCAAATTTTTATAATTTTTACACCTTTTAGGCCATATTTTCTAAAATATTGATTCAAATCGACTTCGGTAAAGTGATTTATATAAATTATGATGCCAGAAATGTACTTTGACAAATAAAGTTTCAATTAAACCTTTTTTGAAAGAGTTATGGGTTATTAAAGTTTCCAAAGAATTTAGCTTTTTAAAAATGCCAATATTTATAATTTTTTCACCTTTTATGCCAGAAATTTACATTTATAAATAAAATTGCAGTTGAACCTTTTTGAAAGAGTTATTGGTTATTCAAGTTTCCAAAGAATTTTGCTTTTTTAAAAATGCCATTTTTTTAATTTTTCACCTTTTAGGCCATATTTTCTAAAATATTGATTCAAATCGACTTCGGTAAAGTGATTTATATATATTCAGATGCCAGAAATGTACTTTATAAATAAAGTTGCAATTGAACATTTTTGAAAGAGTTATGGGTTATTAAAGTGTCCAAAGAATTTTGCTTTTTTAAAAATGCCATTTTTTTAATTTTTCACCTTTTTAGGCCATATTTTCTAAAATATTGATTCAAATCGACTCCGGTAAAGTGATTTATTCAGATGCCAGAAATGTACTTTATAAATAAAGTTGCAATTGAACCTATTTTGAAAGAGTTATGGGTTATTAAAGTTTCCAAAGAATTTTGCTTTTTAAAAAATGGCAAATTTTATAATTTTTTCACCTCTTAGGCCATATTTTCTAAAATATTCATTCAAATCGACTTCGGTAAAGTGATTTATATATATATTATGATGCCAGTTATGCAATTTTATAAATAAATTTGCAATTGAACCTATTTTAAAAGAGTTATGGGTTATTAAAGTTTCCAAAGAATTTTGCTTTTTTAAAAATGCCAATTTTTATAATTTTTTCACCTCTTAGGCCATATTTTCTAAAATATTGATTCAAATCGACTTCGGTAAAGTGATTTATATATATTGAGATGCCAGAAAATTACTTTTCAAATTAAGTTGCAATTTAACCTTTTTTGAAAGAGTTATGGGTTATTAAAGTTTCCAAGGAATTTAGCTTTTTTAAAAATGCCAATTTTTTTAATTTTTTCACATTTTTGGCCATATTTTCTAAAATATTGATTCAAATCGACTTCGGTAAAGTGATTTATATATATTCAGATGCCAGAAATGTACTTTTATAAATAAAGTTACAATAGAACCTTTTTTTGAAAGAGTTATGGGTTATTAAAGTTTCCAAAGAATTTAGCTTTTTTAAAAATGCCAATATTTTTAATTTTTTCACATTTTTGGCCATATTTTCTAAAATATTGATTCAAATCGAATTCGGTAAAGTGATTTATATATATTCAGATGCCAGAAATGTACTTTTATAAAAAAAGTTACAATAGAACCTTTTTTTGAAAGAGTTATGGGTTATTAAAGTTTCCAAAGAATTTTGCTTTTTTAAAAATGCCAATTTTTATAATTTTTTCACCTTTTTAGGCCATATTTTCTAAAATATTGATTCAAATCGACTTCGGTAAAGTGATTTATATATATTCAGATGCCAGAAATGTACTTTACAAATAAAGTTGCAATTGAACCTTTTTTGAAAGAGTTATGGGTTATTAAAGTTTCCAAAGAACTTTGCTTTTTTAAAAATGACAATTTTTTTTAATTTTTTCACATTTTTAGCCATATTTTCTAAAATATTGATTCAAATCGACTTCGGTAAAGTGATTTATATATATGCAGATGGCAGAAATGTTTTTTTATAAATATAGTTGCAAATAAACCTATTTTGAAAGAGTTATGGGTTATTAAAGTTTCCAAAGAATGTAGCATTTTTAAAAATGTCAATTTTTATAATTTTTTCACCTTTTAGGCAATATTTTCTAAAGTATTGATTTAAATTGACTTCGGTAAAGTGATTTATATATATTTATATGCCAGAAATTTACTTTCACAAAAAAAGTTGCAGTTGAACCTTTTTTAAAAGAGTTATGGGTTATTAAAGTTTCCAAATAATTTTGCTTTTTTAAAAATGCAAATTTTTATAATTTTTACACCTTTTAGGCCATATTTTCTAAAATATTGATTCAAATCGACTTCGGTAAAGTGATTTATATAAATTATGATGCCAGAAATGTACTTTGACAAATAAAGTTTCAATTAAACCTTTTTTGAAAGAGTTATGGGTTATTAAAGTTTCCAAAGAATTTAGCTTTTTAAAAAATGCCAATATTTATAATTTTTTCACCTTTTATGCCAGAAATTTACATTTATAAATAAAATTGCAGTTGAACCTTTTTTGAAAGAGTTATTGGTTATTCAACTTTCCAAAGAATTTTGCTTTTTTAAAAATGCCATTTTTTTTAATTTTTCACCTTTTAGGCCATATTTTCTAAAATATTGATTCAAATCGACTTCGGTAAAGTGATTTATATATATTCAGATGCCAGAAATGTACTTTATAAATAAAGTTGCAATTGAACATTTTTTGAAAGAGTTATGGGTTATTAAAGTGTCCAAAGAATTTTGCTTTTTTAAAAATGCCATTTTTTTTAATTTTTCACCTTTTAGGCCATATTTTCTAAAATATTGATTCAAATCGACTCCGGTAAAGTGATTTATATATATTCAGATGCCAGAAATGTACTTTATAAATAAAGTTGCAATTGAACCTATTTTGAAAGAGTTATGGGTTATTAAAGTTTCCAAAGAATTTTGCTTTTTAAAAAATGGCAAATTTTATAATTTTTTCACCTCTTAGGCCATATTTTCTAAAATATTCATTCAAATCGACTTCGGTAAAGTGATTTATATATATATTCAGATGCCAGTTATGCAATTTTATAAATAAATTTGCAATTGAACCTATTTTAAAAGAGTTATGGGTTATTAAAGTTTCCAAAGAATTTTGCTTTTTTAAAAATGCCAATTTTTATAATTTTTTCACCTCTTAGGCCATATTTTCTAAAATATTGATTCAAATCGACTTCGGCTTCGACTTGAGATGCCAGAAAATTACTTTTTAAATTAAGTTGCAATAGAACCTTTTTTGAAAGAGTTATGGGTTATTAAAGTTTCCAAAGAATTTAGCTTTTTTAAAAATGCCAATTTTTTTAATTTTTTCACATTTTTGGCCATATTTTCTAAAATATTGATTCAAATCGACTTCGGTAAAGTGATTTATATATATTCAGATGCCAGAAATGTACTTTTATAAATTAAGTTACAATAGAACCTTTTTTTGAAAGAGTTATGGGTTATTAAAGTTTGCAAAGAATTTAGCTTTTTTAAAAATGCCAATATTTTTAATTTTTTCACATTTTAGGCCATATTTTCTAAAATATTGATTCAAATCGACTCCGGTAAAGTGATTTATATATATTGAGATGCAAGAAATTAACTTTCCAAGTTAAGTTGCAATTGAACCTATTTTGAAAGAGTTATGGGTTATTAAAGTTTCCAAAGAATTTTGCTTTTTAAAAAATGGCAAATTTTATAATTTTTTCACCTCTTAGGCCATATTTTCTAAAATATTCATTCAAATCGACTTCGGTAAAGTGATTTATATATATATTCAGATGCCAGTTATGCAATTTTATAAATAAATTTGCAATTGAACCTATTTTAAAAGAGTTATGGGTTATTAAAGTTTCCAAAGAATTTTGCTTTTTTAAAAATGCCAATTTTTATAATTTTTTCACCTCTTAGGCCATATTTTCTAAAATATTGATTCAAATCGACTTCGGCTTCGACTTGAGATGCCAGAAAATTACTTTTTAAATTAAGTTGCAATAGAACCTTTTTTGAAAGAGTTATGGGTTATTAAAGTTTCCAAAGAATTTAGCTTTTTTAAAAATGCCAATTTTTTTTAATTTTTTCACATTTTTGGCCATATTTTCTAAAATATTGATTCAAATCGACTTCGGTAAAGTGATTTATATATATTCAGATGCCAGAAATGTACTTTTATAAATAAAGTTACAATAGAACCTTTTTTTGAAAGAGTTATGGGTTATTAAAGTTTCCAAAGAATTTAGCTTTTTTAAAAATGCCAATATTTTTAATTTTTTCACATTTTTGGCCATATTTTCTAAAATATTGATTCAAATCGACTTCGGTAAAGTGATTTATATAAATTCAGATGCCAGAAATGTACTTTTACAAATAAAGTTGCAATTGAACCTTTTTTGAAAGAGTTATGGGTTATTAAAGTTTCCAAAGAATTTTGCTTTTTTAAAAATGCCAATTTTTATAATTTTTTCACCTTTTAGGCCATATTTTCTAAAATATTGATTCAAATCGACTTCGGTAGAGTGATTTATATATAATGAGATGCCAGAAATTTACTTTCCAAATAAAGTTGCAGTTGAACCTTTTTTGAAAGAGTTATGGGTTATTAAAGTTTCCAAAGAATTTTCCTTTTTTAGAAATGCCAATTTTTATAATTTTTTCACCTTATAGGCCATATTTTCTAAAATATTGATTCAAATCGATTTCGATAAAGTGATTTATATATAATGAGATGCCAGAAAATTACTTTTCAAATTAAGTTGCAATTTACCCTTTTTTGAAAGAGTTATGGGTTATTAAAGTTTCCAAAGAATTTAGCTTTTTTAAAAATGCCAATTTTTATAATTTTTTCACCTTTTAGGCCATATTTTCTAAAATATTGATTCAAATCGACTTCGGTAAAGTGATTTATATATATTGAGATGCCAGAAATTTACTTTCCAAAATAAGTTGCAGTTGAACCTTTTTTGAAAGAGTTATGGGTTATTAAAGTTTCCAAAGAATTTTGCTCTTTAAAAAATGCCAATTTTTATCATTTTTTCACCTTTTAGGCCATATTTTCTAAAATATTGATTCAAATCGACTTCGGTAAAGTGATTTATATATAATGAAATGTCAGAAATTTACTTTCCAAATAAAGTTGCAGTTGAACCTTTTTTGAAAGAGTTATGGGTTATTAAAGTTTCCAAAGAATTTTGCTTTTTTAAAAATGCCAATTTTTATAATTTTTTCACCTTTTCGGCCATATTTTCTAAAATATTGATTCAAATCGACTTCGGTAAAGTGATTTATATATATTGAGATGCCAGAAAATTACTTTTTAAATTAACTTGCAAATAAACCTATTTTGAAAGAGTTATGGGTTATTAAAGTTTCCAAAGAATGTAGATTTTTTAAAAATATCAATTTTTAAAATTTTTTCACCTTTTAGGCAATATTTTCTAAAGTATTGATTCAAATTGACTTCGGTAAAGTGATTTATATATATTTATATACCAGAAATTTACTTTCACAAAAAAAGTTGCAGTTGAACCTTTTTCAAAAGAGTTATGGGTTATCAAAGTTTCAAAATAATTTTGCTTTTTTAAAAATGCAAATTTTTATAATTTTTACACCTTTTAAGCCATATTTTCTAAAATATTGATTCAAATCGACTCCGGTAAAGTGATTTATATATATTGAGATGCAAGAAATTTACTTTCCAAGTTAAGTTGCAATTGAACCTATTTTGAAAGAGTTATGGGTTATTAAAGTTTCCAAAGAATTTTGCTTTTTTAAAAAATGGCAATTTTTATAATTTTTTCACCTCTTAGGCCATATTTTCTAAAATATTGATTCAAATCGACTTCGGTAAAGTGATTTATATATATTCAGATGTCAGTTATGTAATTTTATAAATAAATTTACAATTGAACCTATTTTAAAAGAGTTATGGGTTATTAAAGTTTCCAAAGAATTTTGCTTTTTTAAAAATGCCAATTTTTATCATTTTTTTCACATTTTTGGCCATATTTTCTAAAATATTGATTCAAATCGACTTCGGTAAACTGATTTATATATATGCAGATGGCACAAATGTATTTTTATAAATAAAGTTGCAATTAAACCTATTTTGAAAAAGTTATGGGTTATTAAAGTTTCCAAAGAATGTAGCTTTTTTAAAAATGTCAATTTTTATAATTTTTCCACATTTTTGGCCATATTTTTTAAAATATTGATTCAAATCGACTTCGGTAAAGTCATTTAAAGTTTCCAAAGAATTTAGCTTTTTTAAAAATGCCAATATTTTTAATTTTTTCACATTTTTGGCCATTTTTCTAAAATATTGATTCAAATCGACTTCGGTAAAGTGATTTATATAAATTCAGATGCCAGAAATGTACTTTTACAAATAAAGTTGCAATTGAACCTTTTTTGAAAGAGTTATGGTTATTAAAGTTTCCAAAGAATTTTGCTTTTTAAAAATGCCAATTTTTATCATTTTTTCACCTTTTAGGCCATATTTTCTAAAATATTGATTCAAATCGACTTCGGTAGAGTGATTTATATATAATGAGATGCCAGAAATTTACTTTCCAAATAAAGTTGCAGTTGAACCTTTTTTGAAAGAGTTATGGGTTATTAAAGTTTCCAAAGAATTTTCCTTTTTAGAAATGCCAATTTTTATAATTTTTTCACCTTATAGGCCATATTTTCTAAAATATTGATTCAAATCGATTTCGATAAAGTGATTTATATATAATGAGATGCCAGAAAATTACTTTTCAAAAAAGTTAAAAAAACTTACCCTTTTGAAAGAGTTATGGGTTATTAAAGTTTCCAAAGAATTTAGCTTTTTTAAAAATGCCAATTTTTATAATTTTTTCACCTTTTAGGCCATATTTTCTAAAATATTGATTCAAATCGACTTCGGTAAAGTGATTTATATATATTGAGATGCCAGAAATTTACTTTCCAAAATAAGTTGCAGTTGAACCTTTTTTGAAAGAGTTATGGGTTATTAAAGTTTCCAAAGAATTTTGCTTTTTAAAAAATGCCAATTTTTATCATTTTTTCACCTTTTAGGCCATATTTTCTAAAATATTGATTCAAATCGACTTCGGTAGAGTGATTTATATATAATGAAATGTCAGAAATTTACTTTACAAATAAAGTTCAATTGAACCTTTTTTGAAAGAGTTATGGGTTATTAAAGTTTCCAAAGAATTTTGCTTTTTAAAAATGCCAATTTTTATAATTTTTTCACCTTTTAGGCCATATTTTCTAAAATATTGATTCAAATCGACTTCGGTAGAGTGATTTATATATAATGAGATGCCAGAAATTTACTTTCCAAATAAAGTTGCAGTTGAACCTTTTTTGAAAGAGTTATGGGTTATTAAAGTTTCCAAAGAATTTTCCTTTTTTAGAAATGCCAATTTTTATAATTTTTTCACCTTATAGGCCATATTTTCTAAAATATTGATTCAAATCGATTTCGATAAAGTGATTTATATATAATGAGATGCCAGAAAATTACTTTTCAAATTAAGTTGCAATTTAACCTTTTTTGAAAGAGTTATGGGTTATTAAAGTTTCCAAAGAATTTAGCTTTTTTAAAAATGCCAATTTTTATAATTTTTTCACCTTTTAGGCCATATTTTCTAAAATATTGATTCAAATCGACTTCGGTAAAGTGATTTATATATATTGAGATGCCAGAAATTTACTTTCCAAAATAAGTTGCAGTTGAACCTTTTTTGAAAGAGTTATGGGTTATTAAAGTTTCCAAAGAATTTTGCTTTTTAAAAAATGCCAATTTTTATCATTTTTTCACCTTTTAGGCCATATTTTCTAAAATATTGATTCAAATCGACTTCGGTAGAGTGATTTATATATAATGAAATGTCAGAAATTTACTTTCCAAATAAAGTTGCAGTTGAACCTTTTTTGAAAGAGTTAAGTAAGTTGCAATTAAACCTATTTTGAAAAAGTTATGGGTTATTAAAGTTTCCAAAGAATGTAGCTTTTTTAAAAATGTCAATTTTTATAATTTTTCCACATTTTTGGCCATATTTTTTAAAATATTGATTCAAATCGACTTCGGTAAAGTCATTTAAAGTTTCCAAAGAATTTAGCTTTTTTAAAAATGCCAATATTTTTAATTTTTTCACATTTTTGGCCATTTTTCTAAAATATTGATTCAAATCGACTTCGGTAAAGGATTTATATAAATTCAGATGC